>JAWWNJ010000032.1:1800000-1966961 GCA_037176885.1 Favolaschia claudopus | reverse complement strand
CCCTAACCCTAACCCTAACCCTAACCCTAACCCTAACCCTAACCCTAACCCTAACCCTAACCCTAACCCTAACCCTAACCCTAACCCTAACCCTAACCCTAACCCTAACCCTAACCCTAACCCTAACCCTAACCCTAACCCTAACCCTAACCCTAACCCTAACCCTAACCCTAACCCTAACCCTAGATTCCAGCAGTTTGTGTCTTCCTTTGACACGCAATTCCCTGTCGTTATAGCCTCCTGTTAGCTTGGCAAGTGATTATCGGAGTGGGTGCCAGATGCGGTGTTGGTAGTCGGTGTTCTCCGAGTCTGATGGGTGGAATGTGTTCACTTGACTCTTTCAATGATATATTGCCCACTATAATGCTCTGTATGCTGCCACAAGTCCGTCTGATGATGAGTCGATGAACGGGGTCGTGTTGTATGACTCGGACTCCTGCTAGTCTGGGTCTGAGTGGACTGGTGGGTAGAGCACTCTGACTGTGCTCATTGCTGTTGTTGCAAGGGATGATACCCACTAGGCAGACTGGGTTGATCCCCTGCTATTGTACTTGGTGATGTACTGTTGGCCTTCGTGTTGTACACCTGAGTACGTCCTTCCGTTGACTTGGTCACCCGCGATTGCCTTTACGATAGCGGGGAGGTCTGAGTGGCTAGTTCGCCAACGTCTTGCGGGATTCCGTTGCTAACCCGTGCATTGCCTTGCTGGATTGCTTGGTCCGCGGTTTCCTTTCCGAAGCTGCCGAAAAAAATTTATATTCTGGTGAATTCCGTCGGGGGAGTGGGACCACTAACCTTAACGTCCGTGTTGTGGAGTTGTCGCCAACCTTAACGTCTGTGCTCTGGTGTTGCCTCGTGTATTCCGTATGGCTTCGAACGCAGTGTTTGACCAAGTTGGGAATGTCAGGTGACCTGCGACTCAATCGCTGATGACACAATCTTATAGCCCACTTCGAACACTTCAATTCGAGCCTATACCCAAGGTAATCGGTGCTCAATTGACTGTCGTATTGTTGGTTTCGGTCCAAGCCTTACGTTTTCCCTTCAAGTCAATATAGCACCTCAACGAGACCTGTTCGGGTGTTTGCGGTGACACTGGGCTGACTTGTAGGCTATTTGGCACCTTTTTGGTCTCCACTATTTTTCCTGATTTCTTACAAGGCCTCAGAGTCGGCTATTTTAATTGCATTTCTTATAAGCCTTGGCTCTGGCTTATAATTTTTTCTGGCAGTGAGTCGCATTTCTTATAAGGCCTGGCTGGTGACTATAAGTTTTTCCACATCCATTATAAGGGCTTGGGGTCGTCTATAAGATTCTGTTTGCATTTTCCTGCTGTCGGAGGGCTGAGAGACTATGCACTGAATTCCTGGTGTCGCACTGAATTCCGGTGATTTGGGTGAGCTTTTCACCATCAAAATTGATGCGCACTGAATTCCTTCCCACGCTAGGGGTTGTCGCACGTAATTCCACCGTTTTCAGTCTCCTTTTCACGGAATTACGATCGTAATTCCCGGGGAAGATAGCTAGGCAATCGCCTCGGGCTTGCCGGCGATCTCGAGGTTTGGCAGACTCAGCCCGTTTCCCTCCTTCCGCTGGTTTCCCCCCTACCGCTATATTCCGCCGCTGTTTTCCCTCCCACCGCTATATTCCGCCGCTGTTTTCCCACTCAACGCTATATTCCGCCGCTGTTTTCCCCCTTACCGCTGTATTCCGTTCAGCAGCCCTCAATCCGCCCTTGTTGAACAAAACGGAATATAGCGCTATTTTCCAGGATGAGATACATAGCCTGCCCCAAAACACCACCAGTTTCCGGGCAGCTACAGCACCCTCTTTGGCCACATTGTCTTTGCGTCCAATGAAGCTTTCTTCGATACAAGGATCTCGCATTGGGCTTGAATACGGTCGGTGCCAATCGGGAGACAGAACAATTGAGTATGCACCAGCTTTGAGGCCAAGATGCATGCCAGCTTGGTGGCATTCTCGTTTCTTTTCTTCAAGGAGGATTCAGCTATAATAGTCAGAGCAGAAACCATATCATGGCTCATCGTTGACCGTGTTGCCCTTTCGAACCAGCGGACCCATTCGATTTGGTCCCTCCGCACTCTCTTGTGGTCTCCCGGCCTAACCCTTCAGCTCAAAGGCTGGGTCGGTGCTCCCGCATTCTCTTTCCCGAAGCCGCGGAGGTCAAACGCACTCACATGGCAGATCAGCATTGTTTGCGAACACGAAAGGTGGCTTTGTTCAACAACGTTTGCCCACCCTTGTTGAACCATTTGAAGGCCTCGTCATTAATTGCCAAAATATATTCCCAACTCTGTACCCAAGGCAATCGCCTCGGGCTTGCCGGCGATCTCGAGGTTTGGCAGACTCAGCCCGTTTCCCTCCTTCCGCTGGTTTCCCCCCTACCGCTATATTCCGCCGCTGTTTTCCCTCCCACCGCTATATTCCGCCGCTGTTTTCCCACTCAACGCTATATTCCGCCGCTGTTTTCCCCCTTACCGCTGTATTCCGTTCAGCAGCCCTCAATCCGCCCTTGTTGAACAAAACGGAATATAGCGCTATTTTCCAGGATGAGATACATAGGATTCAGCTATAATAGTCAGAGCAGAAACCATATCATGGCTCATCGTTGACCGTGTTGCCCTTTCGAACCAGCGGACCCATTCGATTTGGTCCCTCCGCACTCTCTTGTGGTCTCCCGGCCTAACCCTTCAGCTCAAAGGCTGGGTCGGTGCTCCCGCATTCTCTTTCCCGAAGCCGCGGAGGTCAAACGCACTCACATGGCAGATCAGCATTGTTTGCGAACACGAAAGGTGCCTTTGTTCAACAACGTTTGCCCACCCTTGTTGAACCATTTGAAGGCCTCGTCATTAATTGCCAAAATATATTGCCAACTCTGTACCCAAGGCAATCGCCTCGGGCTTGCCGGCGATCTCGAGGTTTGGCAGACTCAGCCCGTTTCCCTCCTTCCGCTGGTTTCCCCCCTACCGCTATATTCCGCCGCTGTTTTCCCTCCCACCGCTATATTCCGCCGCTGTTTTCCCACTCAACGCTATATTCCGCCGCTGTTTTCCCCCTTACCGCTGTATTCCGTTCAGCAGCCCTCAATCCGCCCTTGTTGAACAAAACGGAATATAGCGCTATTTTCCAGGATGAGATACATAGCCTGCCCCAAAACACCACCAGTTTCCGGGCAGCTACAGCACCCTCTTTGGCCACATTGTCTTTGCGTCCAATGAAGCTTTCTTCGATACAAGGATCTCGCATTGGGCTTGAATACGGTCGGTGCCAATCGGGAGACAGAACAATTGAGTATGCACCAGCTTTGAGGCCAAGATGCATGCCAGCTTGGTGGCATTCTCGTTTCTTTTCTTCAAGGAGGATTCAGCTATAATAGTCAGAGCAGAAACCATATCATGGCTCATCGTTGACCGTGTTGCCCTTTCGAACCAGCGGACCCATTCGATTTGGTCCCTCCGCACTCTCTTGTGGTCTCCCGGCCTAACCCTTCAGCTCAAAGGCTGGGTCGGTGCTCCCGCATTCTCTTTCCCGAAGCCGCGGAGGTCAAACGCACTCACATGGCAGATCAGCATTGTTTGCGAACACGAAAGGTGGCTTTGTTCAACAACGTTTGCCCACCCTTGTTGAACCATTTGAAGGCCTCGTCATTAATTGCCAAAATATATTCCCAACTCTGTACCCAAGGCAATCGCCTCGGGCTTGCCGGCGATCTCGAGGTTTGGCAGACTCAGCCCGTTTCCCTCCTTCCGCTGGTTTCCCCCCTACCGCTATATTCCGCCGCTGTTTTCCCTCCCACCGCTATATTCCGCCGCTGTTTTCCCACTCAACGCTATATTCCGCCGCTGTTTTCCCCCTTACCGCTGTATTCCGTTCAGCAGCCCTCAATCCGCCCTTGTTGAACAAAACGGAATATAGCGCTATTTTCCAGGATGAGATACATAGTGTGAATTTGGACTCTAAGACCGTCTGTGTGGTATCAGCGGTATTGGACTTGGATATTGTGTGAACTCTGTGTTAGCTGTGTGGTATCAGCTTTGTTGGACTTGGAATTGGATTGGAATTGGACTTGGCCTAGCTGTGTTGTATCAGCTAAATATTGGACTTGAGCACTCGTTTGGCTTTTAGTCAAGAGAGGACTTGATTCTATCTGGCATTCTACCGTATTTAGCACTAGTTAAGGGTTTATATCTTAGGCTCCCTTCGATCATCTTAAACAAGTGATCAAACGAGCTGTACTCGGCGTAGTTATAGTACCATTACAAGGGGGAAAGTAGTTAGGATTGGGTTTGTTGGTTTGCTAGCGATTTGAAAGCTAGATAGGCCTTCAGGGTTAATCCACAAACTATCTAGTACTTGCTGTACTAGACCGCGTGCAAGCGTTTCAACGATATAACGTGGTGGGGAGGGTGATAGATCTGCCTGCCATGGTGAAGCAAGACCGGGAGGCATCCTCTGAGAATCCGACTCCCGTTGCAAATCCGTCTTCCAACCTCTAGAATCTCCGCGTGCTTCACAATTCGTCTCCGTCAATCCTCGCTGTCATATTTGCATCTCCTGTATTGTTATCCTATGGCAACCTTCTTCCCTAGCTTGGCTTTCAAAGCTTGTTCAAAGCTACTTCATCTCTGCGCAATATTGCTCAACTCGTGGTATCGACTCGTTTGAATTTGTCGGAAATTCTGTCAGCTTGCGCATTGGCTCGACACATTTATACCTACCGCACGACTCGGCGTTCTAGATCTGCCTGATAATCTCTCGTCTCCGCGATCTGCCTCGCAACGCCACCTTCCCGCTGGTAGATCCCGTCGTAACAACTCCGCATCTCAACAGCACCGCCCCCGAATCACCCAGAGAATCCCGGTGCCTCAGCCACCCTCACCCCAGTGCCAATGAATGCATCGTACTGCTCCTGGGCCCCACTCCCTCCCTCACCATGGTGATGTCCATCTCCCTCTTCACGTTTCGCTGCTTGTTCCACCGACACAAAAGTTCTCGACTGCTACATCACCATCGCATCAAACGCGCGCGCGGGAGTTGGACAGCCATGAGAAAGGCAAAGGCGCCAAACTAGACAAGAGGCTTTTATACGTACGTTGAATTCTATGACGGACGTCGCCTCTCTGTAGAGCCCCGCTTCTTTGTCGCTTTTGCCAGCGCACTTTCCTTCTCCTTTTTCTTCCTTTCCTTCTTTCTCGTTTCCCTCCCTTTCAGCCGGTCGCGCTCCCAGGTTGGAATGCTCTGTGCCCCGTACGCCCCATCATCGCTAGCCTCGAATGAGGATCTGACTGACTCATTGTGAAGTTCTTTTCCCAGTGTATCATCAATCCTTTCAATTCTGTATATGTTCTCGTTCTTGCCCTTCGCCCGGTACGTATCATTTCGTTCTGGGTTTCCAGCTCTGCGACTGACGCAGTCCTCCACAGAGCCTTTGATGATAACCTGCATCTGTCAGTACCGCTCGTCCTTTTCACGCCTGACGCTCATGCGCCCTGGATAGCCGCACCAATGGACAACGCCGCCGTTCGTTCGAGTCAGACTTCAATAATACCAGCAATGTCTTGAGGTATGTACGGTCCCTCTATTTCTTCTTCCGAGCATCAAGAACTAACTCATCGCCCCTTCTCAGCTTCCAATCCAACACCTCCTCCTCTCAAGTCGGCAGCCTCACCACAGCCCACTTCATCACCCTCATAGTCCTCGCCGTCGTGCTCGTCGGGTCAGTCGTTTGGATCTGTTACCGCGTGAGGAGGCCAAGGGCGTACGCGGTTCAAGACGTAGAAACCCAGCAGCATTCCAATCGTTGGAATCCCCACCTCCTCGTGGCATCTGGCCCACCGCCGATACCGCCTCGCCCTCTCCCTCATTCCGCTCCTCAGTCCAATTCATCGCCTGCTCTGACTCCTCCAACGATTCCTCTCCCACCCACCCGCTCCCTCTCCCTACTGAAACGCGACCAAGACGAGGCGATCCCGCGATACGAGGATATCCACGTCGAGCCGGACGTCTTGGTGAAGACGTCGAATGGGCAGTTGCAGCTTTTGCCTGGGGTGCCGGCGCCGGCGGTGGGGGATGAGGGTAGGACGAAGAAGAGGAGTTATAGGCCGTTTTGGCGGACGAGTAAGTAGAGGGGTGCTAGAGGGAGGCGGCCGGGGAGAAGTTTGTATTATCTAGATTTTGGAAGCGCGGAGAGGAGGGGATAACAGAAATTGCTTCTTTGTACGTACTTATGTTTGTGATGTAAATCGATATGCATATGGCATACTGTAGAACGGAAAGTGCGAGCAATCAACTGCTTCCACGGTCCTCTTCAACAATTATATTATTGTGACAGTAATTCCCATGAATGATTTACTTCTCCCGCTCGACTGACATGGTCGTGGTTCATATAGCAACACGGGCGCCTGTCTCTTGAACGCTGTTATATTTAATTCTGGTCCATCTTTACCACGTCTTTCTTCCCTCTACATCTTCCCCTCGATCCTCAAAAGTGTTCTGAGGATTTTCTGTTTGCCATCGACTCAGTACTCTCATCTGCAGGCATAGTCGGCGGTCGAGGATCGAGAACTACCAGAACACCTCCCATGCCGTGCGTCCTTCCCGTATATGCAATCCTACGTACATCTCAACACCTCGTTCCCTTTTCCTGCATGCAGCTCACTACTCAACCGCGGCTCCACAGGAGAAATAGGAGAAGCAGCAGCGAAAACCGCATCAAACTTTGGGACGGTTCCCATGGCCGTTACCATCGTCTCGGTGGTGCTCCTCGTCCTCGCGATTGTGGCGGCGATGTACAAATATAACAAGAAGCATCCGTGGAAGGGGGGCGATGAGACTGAGGCAAAAGACCGTGACGTCGCTGGAAGCGATGCGGATTCACGGAGCAATCATACCGAGTCCACTCCACCACCTGCTTCTCCTACTTCGGCGCAGCTTGCTGCAGATCGCGAATCCTCGCCTTTGGAGACGGTGATAAATCCGGAGATGTCGAAGAAGCAAGAGAAGCAAGACCAGAAGCCCAGATGGTTTATAGGGTTTGAAAAATAGAGAAAGAGTTGAGTTTACTTGGATACACCGACGAGGCGAGCTGAACCATGAAATAAGGACATGAATATTTGGAACCATATCTCATCAGATAACGGAGTCGAAGACTCGAGTGAATCCTACCTCCTTAGAACAATACCGAACGCTTTTACACTAAAGAAACGAAGGGAAAGAGATAGGTAAGATTTAATTTCGGAGCAGATTCATAAGAGGCTTACGGTAGCACATCTCTGCATCTTCACTTCTGGATATTCACCGTCCGTCTTCAATCCGGCGTCTTGAGACAATTTGTACAGGCGGTGTGCACCAAGGTCCGAGTTGGGTGGTCTATGAATACACTTTCAACCTTTCAAGGTGGATCCGTTCGGAAGAAGACTGAAGTGAAATTCGAATCGATGATGAAGGCACCGAGAAACCTCAAATTATGGCAGTGCAAATCATTGTCCGTGTTTGTCTGATTTCTCACGACTGCCTCTTGTCCTCATCCCTCGTCAGATCCTCTTGGGCTGACTCGGTACTTGCTCATTCGTTCGGGCTCTGGCTGAAACGATCACATTCAAGTTTAAGATTCAAAGTCCACCAAATTTGCAACTTGAAGGACCCCCCACCGCCGCGGTAGCGTCATGGACTAAGTATATCTGTATCAAGTGGAGCGCAGACTCGGTAACAGGCTGTAAGTGCACTGCCCAAGGTATCTCCCAGCTGCCTACCTCCTCCCACCACCATCCCTCCCTCGCATTCCAACGCCAACTCAACACCATGTCCGACTCTCTAACCCTCACCTTCATCGACAAAAAACTACTTCAAACCACCCTCATCGATGCGGACAACGCTATCCACTACACTCTGACGACCACAAGCAGCGGCTTTCGAGGCAAGAAAATCACCACCATCTCTGCTGCCAGCGGTTCGGTTGGCTTGATCAACTGGAGGGAGAAGACTTTCACGATAAACGGGGTAGAGAAGAAGTGGGAGGATTTAAAGACGCGTTCGGCTGGGGTATTCAGGACGTGAGTCTCGAGCGGATTGTGTTTCGAAAAGATACGCTGACTCGTGTCTTATATACAGGGAGCGAGAGTGGAATTGGGGTCCTCGACCGTTCAACCTCAAATATCACGACTCTCACAAGGAACTGCTTGTACGTTGCGCAATTCCCTCGTCCTAATCAGAGCAACCATTCCTTACTTGATATTTGTCTGTTGATCACCCGTTGGATAAACACACCATCTAATATCACAGGTCGAAACTTATTCTGAGAAAAATCAACTGTCGATAGTCGAGACTCGAGTTTGACTTCGTTCGGCCCATCGATCGTCGACCTTGATTGAGTAAATACGAATCGTTACACGAAGGTGTGGGCTACATGGATTCAGCTGAAACGTCGACGCGAACGCGAAACGAAGGCATTTGCATGGTGTTTTGCTTGTCAATTCAGGCGCTGCGAATAGCTAGCATCTAAACACAAGGGGCTGATGATCAAAAATCGTCCGAATGAATCTTCCAATGGTCTTACTGTAGAGGCGAGAAGATTTCATCTGTGGATGTGTGCAAAGTTCGGTCAATATGGAGCGCTGGGTCCGCTAAGACCATTCAGATAGGGCTGACGCACCTTCGTAGATATCGAGTGAAGTGCAGAGGCGGCGTACTTCACGAGAATTGGATCGACTTCGAATATGTAAATTGTCAGAGAATTCGCCCGAACTTTCATAGCACTTCCCGCGCCCCGTTCGCCGACTTCGGCGATGAGTTTGGCTTGCAGGTAATTGCAGAGATGCGGGACGCTTGAGAGCTTACAATAGAATCAAGCCAGAGGAGACCGATGACGCGTATCTCGTCGTCGTATGGGACAACGACGAACGGTGGTGAAGTCAAGAGCAAATTGACAGAGACGGCATGATTTAGAAGAAGCGCAAGATCGAGATGTTGACTTCGAATGAGTGAATCGTCAGAGAATTCGATGGAGATTTCCGTAAAATTTCGTCCGCACTCCATTCGGTGATTTTGAGGTGATTGATACAGAGGTGAGAGAGTACATGAAAGACGCTTCAAGGGAGGGCTACAGAGAGATGAATGCTTGGCGTCGAGGGCGTAGTCTCGGGAGAAGCAATCAAGACCTCGACGCAGAGGTAAAAGAGGAAATCCAAACAGACTGAATACCCGTTTGGCTCTCTTCCCCATACCGCATTCTTGTGCTCTTCTGTCCTCGACGTTGCTTTAGCGGTTCATGGTGTTGTATCCGTCTACTTCCTGTATCGTCTGGACACTGTAGCATTCCTTGTCATGTAAGAGCCCCCTCCTGTTTCCTCTACTGACTTGTCGAGCGCTTGTTGCTTACTACGACCCTTCCTGTCTTCTTCTGCTGCCTGTTCTACTCGTTCTGCCGTTCGTCATTGCCCGATTGTAGTCGACTCGAGATGCCAGCTGCGGATGTGGATCGATATTGCATCACGAAGATAGAACCGACGAAGGCCCAATGATATCGAGTGAAGCGCAGGGATGGGGTATTTCAGAGAAAGCACAAGACGGCAAGCTCGAATTAAATTGAAATCGCATGTGAATTCAGCGCTCACTCCGTTCAGCGGGCAGTGGTTACAGAGTTTCAGGTCATTTGAGTGCAAGAAAGCCGTTTCCGAATATCTGACGTCGATGGTTTGGTCCACAGGCTCCGAAGATCCAGATAAAACGTCGACACAGAGGCTGAAGAAGAACACGCAGCAAATTGAGGGGAGATACAGCAACTGGAGGACCTTAGAGATAACCTCTGGTATGAAATAATTACACGATTCTGCGGCCGTCGTTATCGAATGAGGAGGGCAGAGAGGGCCTGATCGAGAGGAAGGAAGGGGAGGATGTCGACTTTCGAGATAGCTCGTCAGAGAATGAGAGCGAGATTTCTGTGAATTTCAGCACCTCGTTCCGCGATTTTGGGGACGCCTTTGACTGGAAGGGAGCCCTTGAAACTTGACGACCCTAGTAGCAAGCATTGAAGCCGTCTATCAGCCAGGTATTTCCCCAATCAGAACGCAGAAACGGAACTGAAGTACAGCTATCCTCACCTTCAATCCAACGTCCCGCAATCTGCCAGCGGTCTGGGGTTGATATCGGGTGAATTCGCTCGCAAAACGTAGGGACGGCATAGGCATAGTGCAAGGGAATCAAGATAGATTGATCTTGGATTGCAGCACTGAATCGTCAAAGGATTTCAGCGAATTTAGCCCTGTCATTAACGATTCGGAGATGAGTTTGCCAAGGCGATTTCAGAGTGGCTTCAGATAAGGGGTGTTACTATGGTTTAATGATGAGAGCCGGCGGACATTTTGCGTCGAAGGTGTAGCCGCCAAGTTCCAGAAATCCAGCTGAAACGTCCGTCGTCGATGCGAATGCTCGAAGTGAATTTTGAAAATAAAGCAAGCCCTCGCGAAAGCACGGAGCAAATTGAGGCCAGGGACATCGACGAGCTGGGGCACCGTCTCTAAAAAAGTTCCGCAATTCCGCAGCGTGAATGTCGTCGGTGTCGCGGATGTCGTCGTTGTCGTCCGGGACAGTGTCGAACGATGGTGGGAAAAGACAAGTGACGTGTTTATTTGGTCACTGATGGCGGCGGGAATCAGTCGGCCGGCGCGCCGGCCGACAAATCAAGTGACGAATCACTCCTCTCAACTCACCACCACCTCCACCTTCCGTCTGTCTGTCCGTTGATCATCACCGACGACGACGCCGAGGCTACCAATGACGACGCCTTCCACCAGCTCCCGACAACGACGCCGCGACGCCAACATCCGCGATGTGCGCGTCTCCTCTTTACATTTCGAGTTTTCAATGCGAATTCTGATTTATCTGTCTAGAATTCGTGTGCGGAATGTCTCAGGCAAGCCATTAGAAGGTTCGAAGCAACAAACCAGGCAGACTGATGGAGGGATCTGGTAGATTGAAGCTAAGATGCGACAAGAAGGGGCCGCCGTGTACTTCGTGTGGTGCGTCGCAGATTTCTCTTGCCTTTTCATTGGCTGATTCATCAGTATAGTATCTCGCGGCTGCGAGGGTATATGTCCCGACGGTGCGTCCATCGCCGCTCCATAACCTCGCCTACCAATCTCACAATAATCGCAGGAACACTATTCACCTCCGGACGAGGAAGACGGTGCGCCGCATCCCCCCTCCCTCCCTCCCTCTCCAGCCCCTCCTCTTCTAAGTTCTAATCCATGACCCTCCAGCTCCATGATCTTCCAAGTAGCAGAACTCAACACCGTCATCGCGCGCATGGGCGAGCGCATCCAATCCCTCCAAGAAGCCCTCCTCAACGCCGGCATCCCCCCACACAAGCAACGTATCTTCATGGAAGCCGACGTGCGCAACATCGCCGACTCCACGCCTTCGCAAAGCGGCGAAGTGACGGGATCGTTGAGGGTGAACGCGGACGGGGATACGGTGTATTTCGGGCCTACGGCGGGGTGTGCGGTGCGTCTTATTCATCCTCATACCTACTCCCTCTTACTCTCTAATTCAATTGACTTCTACGATAGGCCCTCTTCACCTCCCCAACCCCACCCGACCCCTCCTCCCCCGAAAACGAGCGCTTCCTCCTCACCGCCCTCACCTCCTCCTTCCCCTTCTCTCCCTCCCCTTCCTCCACCACGCACCCCACAAGCGCCGTCCCTCCCTGGTCCACGGCCTCCGCCACAGCCCACCTCCTGGCACACCTCCCACCCGAAGTTCGCGCCTGGTCGCTCTGTGACCTCTACTACCGTAACGGCTGCTGGACCGGCATGCCCGTTTTGCAATCGCAGACCGTTGAGCTGCTGTCGTTGATATATCACGACATCGATATCGCGCCGCCGGTGTATATGCCGCCGAATTATTTGAATCCTTTCGATCATACTCCCTCCACGTCGACATCCCAATCCAAGAACAAGCAATCGACGAACGATGATGGCGATCGCGATACGAGAGATACGGACGAAGACACCCCCCTCGCAACACCCACCCAACTCGCCCTCATCTACCTCATCTTCGCCCTCGGCGCCCTCGTCGACCTCGACCTCCCCGCGTACAACCGCGAAGCGGAACAATACTTCGATCTTGCCTCCGCCGCCATGTCGATAGACTCAGTCTTCCGTTCCGACGAGGAAGAGGAAGGGGAGGGAAGAGGGAGAAAGGGCGTGGAGAGGGTGCAGGCGCTGGTGTTGTTTGCGTGCTGGTATGCGCATGGGGGGAGGGGGTATAGTGTGGCGGCGGCGTGGGGGATGGTGGGGTTGGCGGGGCAGGTTGGGAAGAAGGTGCGTTTGTTTCCTTCTTTCTCTTGAGTCATTTTGCTGATGTTCTTTTTCTCTTCGTAGCTTGGTCTCCGTGAGTCGATTCCTTTCTCCATATCCGTATGTCGACCAATTGACCCTGACTCTGGAAACGAATTTAGATCGTGAAAGTTACGGTGCAAAGCTGTCAGAGAAGTTGGCTACGCGGTGTCGGGTGCGTGTTCTTTCCTTCCTTCTTTCTTTCTTTCTTCTCTTTCATGAAGTAGACCATCACGCTGACTGCATCGTCGTCGGCGACAGGCTTTATTTTGGGAAACATTTTACATCGAAACTATGTTTGTACGTCCATCCCTTCACTTCCTTCTACTCAATCAACTAACTATTGAATGAACTCGAACTTGAATCGATCAGGGCCTCTCCCTCGGCCGCCCAACAGGAACCATACTCGCCGAGATCGACTGTCCCCTCCCGCCAGACGAGAGCGAAGATACGCAGCCGTTTTTGAAGCTGTTTCCTGGGTGTGAGTGTTATTTCTTTCGTTCGTCCGTTCGATTGGGTGGTTTGCTTACGGCGTCGTTGGCAGATTTACACGCTCGTTGGGAGTTCGTGAGGAATGTTCGTTCGTTTCTATTCAACTCTCCTCCTTCCTTTGCTCGATCTCATTTCAACTCAACTCACCGTCCGCAGGTAACAGCCCCCATAATGGAACGCTTCACCACCACCATCCGCCCCTCATACAAAACCGTCCTCGAAATGGATCGACTCATTCGCAAACACATGCACAGGTGCCCGTGCGCGAGGTTCCCGAAGGTGGAGGGCGAGCCGCCGTCGGCGTATGCGCAGCGGGAGTTGTTGCCTCTAATGTCGAATTTTTGTGAGTGGGTTTCGTATGTCGTTCCCTTCTTTTCGACCTCGCTCAGGGCATAAAAC
The DNA here is from genome assembly GCA_037176885.1 of Favolaschia claudopus. Taxonomy (NCBI): domain Eukaryota; kingdom Fungi; phylum Basidiomycota; class Agaricomycetes; order Agaricales; family Mycenaceae; genus Favolaschia; species Favolaschia claudopus. The sequence goes on along the minus strand of JAWWNJ010000032.1, from coordinate 1,953,717 downwards.
GCGAATGAATAAATGAAATCTAATTACTCGTTCTGCTAGACATCATGTACATCCACGCCGGCTCCTTCGTCGAAGCTATCCGCGACAACGCCGCACACCCGTTCGACTCGGCGTACACGCATTCGTTCGCAGCCGCGTGGATGACGGCGTTACATACAATCCGGAGGCATAAGCAGATTTTTACGGCGCATCGGGAGTTGTATCGGCGGTGGTAAGTGGTTTATTTGGTTTACTTGTTGATTTGGTGCGGTGCTTGATTTGTCTTTCATAGGTGGCCGATTCGGGATAGTCGTGAGTTTGTTTTTTTCTCGTTGTTTGATTCGAGGAACATCATTGCTGAATTTGTCGTCGAAGTTCTGAATGCAGCGGTGAGTTCTCCTTGTGTTTCCTCTGCTCGGTTGAATATTGAATTGAACGAGCGAATGTAGATGATTATTGGGGCACTGGCGATGCGATACCCAGCGCGCAAACCACATCATCCCCATGCCCTCCTCGGGCTCTTTCTCGCCGTCGATTTACTCGAGAAGTTGGGCGAAGAGGTCGAGCATCCTCTTGTCAGTATGATTGATTGTTCTTCCTCCCTGTTCTCCCTATGTACGCATCCTATTTGATTAATTCCTTGCTTCATAGACAATCCTTCGAGGACATCTAGACAAAGCCGTCCAACTGCATTCGATCTGCAACCGCGGTGCTCCTCTGAATCCGAGGACCGGCCAGTCGATGATTGTTCCCATTGACCGAAAGGTAGATCAAGATTTGGAGCTCTTCGCGGGGACGACGGACGTCGTTCAGCGCGTCAAGAGAAAACCCACCTTTGCTCTCACAGCAGATCCGCCGCCAGCGCCTCCCCGCCAACAACAACAGCACCCCGTCAAACGAACGCTTCCAATGGACAGCAACAGCAGCCTCGGACTCAACAACAGCGACAGCCCCAGCAGCGGCGAGGACGACGTCGATGCGTGGATGCGCGAGCTTAACGCGTCGATCGCGCAGACGTGCGCGGCGGATCCGGTGTTCGAGACCACGGCGGCGCATATGGGGTTGCAGGAGAAGCTGAGTTCTGAGAATTCGGTGTTGGGTAGCGGGGAGGGAATGTTGGAGGCCCTGGATGAGTTCGGGTTTCCGATGTCGGTGGGAGGGGAAGGAGGGTTCGATTTAAGTTCAGGTTTGGTGGACGGGTTGGGCGTGGGGATGGAATTGAACGGAAAGGAGTTCGAGTTTGGTGGGGAGGAATTTTGGCCGGATTTGATACCGGGATTGTGAGCGATGCTTCACTATATGCTCATTGGCGAGCTTCGTCGAAGGGCAGGCGCAAGAAGTCAATCGGCGCGAAGAAACTCGAGTGAAAAAGGGAAAACTGCCAGTGAGCCGGTCGAAATGCGTTATCATGTAGGATTAGGTGCGACCTTGTCTCTCTTTTCTGGCCAGACTCATATAACTCATTACGTTCTCACTGCAGCTCAATGCCTTGAATGTCTAGATATGTTGCTTTAGTCTGTTCAGCGAGTGACTGCGGCAAGTTTGGTGGCCGTAAATTTCACTTTCTGGATTTAATTTTCGTTTCTCTTGACAGTATATTAGTCGTCTGTCTCGGATCTTCTGAATCTTTGCGGTATATAATCACTATTTACTTGTGAAGCATCTAGCATTCATGTTGGGCTTCAAGGGTCTTCTGACGCATGTAATTCGCAAAATCCATGAGCGACGGTTAGGAAAAGTCAATTTCAGAATCACTTTTGGCGCTTTCGATTAGGTTTTCATCCTCTCAGCCGCCTCCTCAAAAGCCCAGATCTCCTCTCATCCCCGTCAACCAAACCTCGAATGAGAAAATATGCAACATCAACATTGTGTGTTCGTGCTGTAACGAATCGACGTTGACAAGCACGACCACACAACCGGTTCATCCTGCCCGTCACCACCGTTGTCGTCCATACACCGCTCGCTGCCCGCCTGGGCCCGGGACCGCCGCCTCCCGCGCCCCGCAACCTCCGGACTGCTCCCTATCTTCCTCGTCTCCCTCATCCTGTCGAACCTCCTCACACCCTCTCCCTCCCTCTATTCCCCACACCACTCCTCTCTGTACACCCCGCCCCCGCAGCCCACCGCCGGCCCGCACATCACCACCAGTATCATCGTCCCCACCTTCCACGAACACGACAACATCGCGTCGCTCGTGCAGACGACCTACTCCGCGCTCCCGTCACTGCTGGCAAAGGAGACGGAATTTGTGTTCGTCGACGACGATTCGCAGGATGGGACGGAGGAGGAGGTCGAGCGGCTCCGCAGGGAAGGGTTTCTGAATCTGGAGCTCCTGGTGCGCGCGCGAGGTGGTGGGGAGAGCGGATTGAGTTCCGCTGTGATACGTGGATTTGAGCGGGCGAGGGGGACACGGCTCGTCGTCATGGATGCGGATCTGCAGCATCCGCCGTCGGCGATACCTCAGCTCCTCGATGCGTTGGAGGAATCGAAATCACCCATGGCGCTCGGGACGAGATACGGGGAGGGTGTGGCGATGGATAGGAATTGGCCGCTGTATAGGAGGGTTATCAGCTGGGGTGCGAGGATGCTGGCGAGGCCATTGACGACGGCGAGTGATCCGATGACTGGGTTCTTTGCTGTGAAGAAAGACGCGTTCGAGGCCTCTGCGCCGCTTTCGCCTATGGGATTCAAAATCGCGTTGGAGCTGCTGCTTTCGATACCGAAGGCGTCGAACCCGCCGGAGGTGCCGTATGCCTTTGGCGTGAGGACTCAGGGGGCGTCGAAGTTGGGTGCGAAGGTTATCATCAAGTTAATTTCCTTCTATTTGCTTCCTTCGTTTTGTTGATATTCCATTTCCAAGATATGTTATGCAACTCGTCCACCTCTACCGTCGTGCGCTGGGCATCCTCTGGCATATTCTCGTCGCGGGTGGGATCACTGGCGCTGTATGGGCTGCGAAGAAGGGACTGGGGTTGAGGAGACGAGGCTTGGGAGGAAGGTTGACCGGACAGAGAAGAGGTGGTGGCTTGTTGCCGCTGTATCGGAACGAAAGCAAGATGCGTTGACTGTTCGCTCGGTTTTCAGTGAGTGTTCTTCGCTTTGCTGCTATTTTGTCGAGGCGTGTTTTCGGTTCGCGAAGCCTGGACTACCCGCCGCACAGGTGAGTGAATTTACTGTGCTGTGCGGTCAATATCTTCCCGTCACACCCAATAATTCAGCTTGTTTCTCTCAATCCATCTTGTTTTTCTCTTCTACCTGCGCATCTGGGCGATTGATTTGCCAGCTCTCTATCGTCATCTTTACTCGTACCGGTCTGTGGCGTCCCCTTTCAGCAACACCAACAACCTATTCGCTAACCGGCCCAATCCTCACCTTGACTAATTCACCCCGTCGACATTGTATCCCTTGAGTCACTGGCTTTGACTTGCTTCAAATTCACGCGCTCGAACGCGGCCCAAGAATTTGCATCAGCGTTAACGCTTTTCGAACGTTCCCTTCCCCGATGTTCGTGTGTGTGGAATGGGAAGCGTATCTCATCGCCTAGGACTCACTTAATCGTTCAATCTACTCGGTTCCCGAACGGATGACAGGGCACATTTCCTTCACTACCCGCTGCTGTGTCGGGACCGAGTTCAATTTTCGGCGATCTTCCTACAACTTGTGTGAGGCCTTTTTCTCTCTCTGTGTTTGGTTGTGTTTCACCGTCAACGGCCGTTGGGGCATTGGAATTTGAGATAAACCGTTTGATTACCCAATCCCATTCAAAACAACGTATATCATTTCCGTTAACTCCATCGCTTTGAATCATATATAGGACCGGAATCTCGTGGAACCCGGCATACACAGGGTGTTGGGATATGAGCACTCGGGCACATAACCGAGCCTCCGGTTTCTCGGGGCCATTTACGACTCATTACGACTCAATATGAATATGGGAGAATCCTCCGGAATACTATGGAATATTATGGATGTATATGGAACATTTTACTTATGACTCTCGTTGACTCACTATGGTAGTATAAATACGGTAGACACAGAGGGGAAATCCTCACGAGTTTGTACCACTCGGCTTCACCGCCATCGTGTGAATCTTACCTTTGTTCAACCGAAATCTTGCGTGAACTTAAGGATCGAAGTCCTTGAACCACTAATTCCAACACAGGGAGAGAAGGATATCTGCGGAACTATGTGAGCTCGAGACGCGCGCTCTCTTGCTCACGCCGTACATCATTCTCTCCTCGAGTCCAACGGAGTCAAACTATGCAAAACCGGTACGTTGAGTGCTACGAAGTATACGCAGACAAGAGCATGACAGGCCTCAGCACTTCATATGGCACTCTTCTGGAGTCCCCGCGAAGCAACAGCAGTCGTCGGGAGCCTTGACAGCCGAAAGAGGAACTGGGTCCATGGGAACCGGTGCAGAAATTTTGTCGCGGCGGCCCGGACGGTTACGAAAGTAACTTGTCAAATCTTACTTCGCCTGCCAAAATGTACGTTACGTTACGTTTGGCTGGTGAAGCAAACTTTGAAAGTAAAAGTACAAGTAAAGTAAATTTAAGCAGCTTTAAGCAACTTCAAGTTACATAAAGTTACTTGAAGCAACACCAAGTAGCTTCATATTTAGTGGGATTTGCGGTGGGAATGGCTGAGAAATAGTTGTATTCTGCTGTAAAAGAGGGCCGCCACGCCTCGGGGGAGCTGCAGACGAGCCTTAATTGAAGCTAACATTCCTTTCTCTTTACCCAGGAAGTGCAACGAGCAAACTAAGTTGCAAACTCGCGTCGCCGCGCCCCGCGGTCACGTGAAACATAAATTTATGACATCAGAACGATTCGATCAAGTTGTGCGAGACCTTAAATCAACGTATCCGCAGACTAAAAGCTGGTTTTCGCGGTGAGAGTGCCGCCCTACTGCTGCAACATTTTTTCCGGAGCTTGCGGCAAAAATTCCCTCTACGACGAACCCTATTGAACATTAACATTCCCTCTTGCATCACGGAGAAGAAAAGATCAAGAACTTGTTCCAGAGATCAAAATATTATACTTGCATGATGTTCCCCAGATGGAAGAGAAGAATCGGGCAATTGCTTAGCCAATGTTTAACATGTTATTAGCTGATTCCAAAGTCTTATGAGGTTAAATAGACGCACTTCAACGCGAGTGATCCAAGGAATCCTTGTCCTCCAAAGCCCCGTGCTTTGAAATTTAATGATGGACGCGCTCCCGACACCATCGAAGCCCTCGCTGCTGCTGCTGACCAGCAAGTTGTTGATGAAATCGTCGTATCGAACCCGAACCCGATGATTGACTTCCCGCTCATCTGTCTCAAGTCATACCCAGCGGATGCACCTAACTTGTGCTTCTTCAACAACGGCATGGAAATGTGGTACCAAGCATCTTCGCAATGGCGAAGTCCCGAGCGCGAAGAATTTATTTTGCAACCTCCAACTGCCTCCGCACTTTCGTGCTTATTCTATCATTTTAACCACCTTATCAGATACATAACGAGCCGGAAATTGACAGAAGCAGAACGCGAGCGTCACCTTAACCAGGAACTCGGGCTCGATTTATTTCAATCGTCGGAAGCCTTATTGGCCAAAGATCTTGCATCTCTGACCAGAAACCTCAACACTCGCGAGATTTCCTCTAGCTAAAGCATTCGAAATTAGTGAGGTCGCCGGCAATCTTGTTCAATATCAATCAAATGGTACCATTTCCCTCTGACGCGGGATGGAAACACCGGACATCTAAATTCTTGATTAATGACAAGATATGCTTCCGCTTCGCTCCGGCAACTTGAACTCGAATAGCACAACTCTCCGGTTCTGCATTGCGATGTAGATCTGGCTCGAGATTTCGCCTCAACGACAATACCAGTGGAATATATAACTAATACGCGCCTGCACTTCTCTCCAAATGCCCAAGACTTCCCAAACTGTATTGAGCTGGCCGTGAACAGAACTCAGATGAAGGGCATCGTGTCCGATCAAGTCATTAGATGAGTTGACTGGGTAGGCTCATTCGTTTCAGTGAGTCGATGTCCTAAATTTTGAAACAAATCATGTTGCCGTTGAGGGCGCTAGCATGGGGTAATTCGGGGAACAGAACAATGTCTATTGAATGATAAATTGAAGCCGGGATCATTCGTTCGGCCGATGAAACCAGGTGGGAAGGTAGACGAAATATTTTGGAACTGGGCAAAGCGCGACCATTTGACGAGGGATCAATCATCAAATCATTGTCCTCAAGAATTGAACAGGCACTGACTCCGACTGAGCAACAAATGAGGGGGTGTGAAATCGAAGCGTGAAATATTGGGTAGAGTTTGAGTAGAATACGGTTTAGCAGGCAGTTATCAGTGTTGAAGCTTTGGATGGATAAGTAATTAGGGTTCGGTTTGGTGCTTTGCTGCAAGAGTTTAATGGTGGGAGAAGGTAGGAAGCAAACCGACCGACAAAGACTTTGACCTTTCTCTTTGCTTGCCTGCGGCGTAGTCCACACCTGTTGCAAAGCTGTCGTCGATCGAGCCGAGAAAAGCCGCATCGGCTCGTTGAAGACGCGTTGACATCTATGCATATGAAAATCCAGAGATATCAGTCGCTCTTCTCCATGCTTGTCAGCCGGTATTGGATATTATCAAGTTAGGCGCTCCAATCAACGAGGAGAAATCTGTTAATGGCTTTGCGGGGCAATTAAAGAACGCCTTCTTCCAGGAGATGCGTCCCTAATTTCGGAACCGCACGTTCAAAGCTTACTCGAAAACCACCCATACAGTGAAATCCCGTCGCTGGGTCCAAACTGTGGCCCCAATACTTTTTCAACTTGTCATCTTGCGCAGTTATTTGCGTCGGACGACACCCAGATATACTTCCTATCACGCTTCTTTACCTCCGAAGATCTGCGTGCTCTGCCCCCGGATGACCCTGTGTGGAATGCGAAGGCTGGGAATATCATTTGAAATATCACCACTCCTGGACTCGTTCTGAACACGCCGGAACACAAACAACTGGGCCAGAGTATTTCCTATGATTTTGCCAAGATGAAGGTAAGCTTTACACGCGCTGCAGAGGGTCGTATTTCCTCTACCTTCGACTTGGCAAGTGCCTTCAGTGGAAATGACGATGAATATGTCTGACAGTCGTCAGAATTACCTGGACTATTTGAACAGTTGATCCACCCCCTTTGAGCCCTTTAACGTCCCTTTCGGATATCGAGGTAGAGCCACGACCACCGAGTCCCGCTCTCCCGCCAGTTGAACGCAGCAAATGCAAACGACTCGAAGTGGAGAATATAGGGAGGAGAGAAAGTGATAGTAAAGACAAAGTTGAAGAGAAGTTGAAGAAAGTGGCAAAGAGAAGGAGCGCCCGAGTTCAAGGTACCACAGGTACAACCAAGCGTAAAGCAACCCGGTCCCCGGGGGCAGGCAAGAGGCTAGAGGTAAATGTCACTATACATTCATTCACTAGCCTCCAAAGAAGTAGATACACATTCGTTCAAGGATCACCCTAGACTACTCAGTTTCTACAATATAATGCATCCTCTCTTCATTCAAGCACTATAGTTTGAATTCTTGAATACTGGGAGTCAAACATTACCGAATCGAACCATGAGCAAACCATGAGACTGCAAAATTAATTCAAAATGCGGATACTTTTGCCAAGTGGGTCAGGGAAACGCTGGAAGAGAGCTAATATGCAATATATTAGGCTCAGCAATGTATTCGCACTAATTACAAGTCGTTAATCACTGTTACTTGCTCAAATGGCGCATTTACTTGCTTACTTGGCCTTAATTGATGCCATCTGATGGCAAAAGTAACTTTTGCCCGGGTACTTGGGTGGCAAGTAGATCAAAGTACAAGTAAAGTAGAGCGATGTAAGGCGAATATACTGTTTCTACCTTCAATTTTAGCGCCCCCAGCTACTTCTTGACTCTAAACAGCACTTCTAACGGTTGCACATCAGTGCATGAGCCTTGAGGAATACTTGACATGCTTTGCTGCTGCCAGTAACGGTCATGGAAGCCATCAGAGTAGTATAAGAGACCATATAGTATACTCCCCATGATCTCAGAGTGAAGTATAAGTGAGAAGTTACAGTTACTTGCGTTTACTTGCGGACTTGGCTGTAATTGATGCCATCTGATGGCAAAAGTAACTTTCGCTGATGTACTTGGGCGGGTAAGCAAAGTAAAGTACAAGTATTCTGAAGTAAAGTAAGGCAAGTTAAGGCTACTTTGCGCTAATCTGTCGCATCAAAGTACCCCAAAGCACTATTTACCTGTTAGAAGCACTTCAAAAGGTTGTAAAGTAATACTTATCGCTGTTCGGATAGAAGTCAGTGCCGAAATGCCATACACATACGCACCGCAGATGCAGTAAGCTCAGAATTTACTTGAGAGTAATATCTCAGAGCTTTGTTGCCTCTTCAGCCAACATCTTGTGTCTGAAACACAGTACCTGCGGGTCAAGGTTGAAGATTTCCGGATTAGGTAATTGACTGGTTGAACCCGTATGAGTTCAGATCGACACAAAAAACGATCAAGCGCAATAAATCTAAGTTCAATTGCTTCTCAGGGGTAAATTATTAGCTCTGATTTCTCACATTAAGTCAAATACTCACTGTCAAGGTGGTGTAGGACAGAAAGATAAGTGCGATAGTATTAGTCATAAAAAGTGAGCACAAAGTCGTGAAGACGCGTCATATTCATCAACAGGAGCTACTACTACCTTACAACTGACCTATAATGTCTTTTTTTGCCTTCATATTATAAGCCTAGAAGTACAAGTAAATTGAAGTAACTTTCGCCAAGCGTGGGAATCGTACATCAAAGTAAAGTAAAGTAACGCAACGTACGCCCAGCCAAAATAACCGGCCATCAAAGTACAAGTAAGCACCCTCAAGTTACTTTTTGCGGTCTCCGGCGGCCCGGGGTGCAACGACAGCACAATGACTCGGCATCGGTTAGTGGAAGCCTCGCTCCGACTGCGAAAGAGATGAGGACTGGCCCAAGGCAGAGGGCGAGGGCGAGGGCAAAGAGGGGAGTGAGTGCAACACGCATATTTCGTACTCAGTGGAATGAATGGCCACTGGTGTCCCCTGGGCTGGTCAACGCTTTATAATCATCCAGGAGGATGCTAATCGCCCCGCACTCACCGCAATCGCATGGTCGTTGCTGATAACGTAGCGGAGATGAACTGTGCGCACAGGCATAACCAGTAAAGGTCCTGCCCAAATACGCTCGACTAGATCGCTAACGCACTCTTAGAATTCCGTTGATACTGCTCGAAAAATCGTTACACGACTAGCTTGTGGAAGATCCGGACTGAAGGCAAGACGCACGATGAGAGACCGTTTCCAGATACCCACACGACACGAACGATTGAAAATTCATTGGTGTGGATTGCGATACGTTTCGAAGGTCGGCCCGCACAGAGGTGCTGAAGTCGCTGGTCTTGTGAAATGAAGAACCTTGATAGTTCGACTCCAAGATTAGATGTACTTAGAATTAATGCAGGACGGGCGTTGTTATGTACTTTTTGAGAACGCGAAGATAACGGACCAAAAGAAGTTGGATATCCAGCGATGTGACGCACAGATTATGAGGCGTCGCTCAAGTTGCCATCCTGAAAGAGAACGAGATATGAAATGTAATAGTGAAGATTATTGCGATGTCCAGAAATTGATGAAAGGCTGCGGTAAAGATCACCAGGCTACAAAATCCCCAGAGATGCATCGAGCCAGAAGCTTTCAGTAACGGCGGTTCAGAAATATGTCGAAGTCTACACGACGTTACGAGCACGAGAAAGCTTCGAGATTACTTGAAGGATCAGACAAGTGAGTCTGTGGTTCGGGAAAAATTGAGCGAGAACGTACCCATCTTCGATAACTACTCAGCGGTAGAAGCGACATGAAACCGCAAAGATGACATCTGAACGCCCTCCTCTATAGACACCGCCGTACGTCCATGATTGGAAGCTGCCTGTATGATAATGAAATTAAATGCGATCCCAGCAGCCTGGAGTGTCTTTGAATATCGAAAGTAAGTGTCTATATCGAGAACAGAGCGTGAACCTCACTCACCACATCGGAGACCGGATATATTGCGTCATTGTTGAACAAACTCGCTACAAAGGTCGCAAGGATCATTGTAGTGTAGCATAACCCGCATTCAATCAGGACTCGGATGACGTTCCGGAGAGAGCGCTGAGGAGCTGGGTGTGAAATCCCTCCAAGCTTTCTGCCTTGATGATCCACCTTCCAGATGCGTCGAATGAGCAGCCCTGACAGTTCAGAGGTTCAGGATCAGCGGACGAACGATTCAGCCGAAATGTGCACGTACATGTGGTTAAAATGTTTTGAATCTACCGGTCGATGGAGTCACCAAGCAATTCTAGGAACGCCTGCGGATACGACGCACCGCTGCGATCCCGAAAAAGCTTACCCAAAGCGGCCAGAGCGGCGGTGCTAGTGTCGCTCCTCGGAATCCCAGAGCTCGGGTATTCCCTGAGATGAAGGCGACCGCGACCGCGACAGCGACGTCGGTGATGTACAGCAGGACCGATGGTAGCGCGAGCTTCCAGGAATGACCGTAGACAATCCAGCACCTTGCACACGGTTAGTTCGATGGTTTGAATCTGGTGCGAGATGAACCTGTAGACCTGTAACGGAGGTTCAAGGCTGAGATGCTTATCGAGACGCCTCACGGACGTACCAGAACAAGATCCCCCAGGAGCAATTGGATCATTTGCGTTACAAACTCGGTGTTGGGTGAGCTGATTCGAATATTTGGTGATGTGTCAGTACTCACTCTAGCTATGTTGATCCAACTCCAAACGTTTGAGGAATACACCAATCCATTTTGGTCGCTGTTTACGACAACGAGCAATTGCACTGTACGCAAAAGCCCCACCTGGAACAGAAAATGAGTTCTTTAATCACTATTAAAAAATTAAGATATTCGAAACTTACGACGATATCGAACGTAGAAACTGTGAACAACAAAGAAGCAACCACGACGAAGAACCACTTAATTTCTCTACGAGTTCGCCAACGCAGTTCTGGCCCAATTCGAATACGAAGTAAGGCACGGGCACAGGAAACACATGTTGTAAGATAAATGCCGTAGACGAGTGTCTCGAGCCAGTAGCCAAGGAACTGAACTTGAATGTCGACGGGAAGGGAGAGAGAAGACATGTAGGATGGGTGTGAAGGCGGGGAACGAGAGTTTCGATGCGCATTGTGAAGCTCGTTAAGAATGCGGCTGTGAGGATTCATACCAATACTCACACTGTCTGCTTCTCCCGATCATCCGCTCCCCAGTCAGGATCAGATACGACGGGAGATGAGGCCTGTCCAACGAGACACAGTGCACTGAGTGCAGCGGCGTCGGACCTTCCGTCGACTTGGAAGATGATCCATTTCGCGTCTAGCCAGGGCAGGGCATTGTCCATGAGACCAAGGGACAGATCCGACTCGGTAGAGAATTACTACTAGTAGCAGCAGTTATTTATGTCGTCGACAGATAATCTCAGCAACAAGACGGTGATTCGCTGAACGACTCGAGGGAACTTTGAAGAAGGGTCCGCCGTTCCCCGGTACTTGCCACCCCGGTTTGACGTTCTGATAGAGTAGAATATACTGCGGCGGAGAACGATTGAAGACTTTGACGAGTGACGCCGCTGCCGTCGTTGTCATCCTGTTGTCGTCGTGGAAAAAGAGCGGAATGTGTGGGTCTGCTTGGCAACACTAGCATCAGTAAATAAACCGGCGGTTTGTCCCGAACACTCATCATCTCTTCTCGCCTTTGATTCAAAACTTCCCTTCCGCTTGCGCATTATTTACTTTGGGTCCCTGCTATGGCAGCTCATACCACCTGGGGCCGATATTCCCCGCCAAAAATTGTGAAGACGTCAAGAAATTCACTGTTCTCGAAATTCCGAATCAGCGCCGACACTCGTCTTTCGACAGTTCCTGTACCTCCGCCCTGTTTTCTCCTCGGTCCGCTACGACAGCGCAGAGCTCTGTGGTCAATAAGAGAAAATCTCCTCTCACTCTCTCTTTGGGTTCTACCCGCTGTTACACCGCTGCTCGTGCTTGCTTTCGAGCAGTGGAGCTCAGTTCAGTGTTGTGTTGATCTCAAACGCTGTCCCACTCTCAAGCGCTGGGATTTTGCCTCCTTCTTGTTACTCGGTCGATGCTGCTCCTTCCCACTTGATCATCGAGACAAGACCTTACTTCATATCTCAAACAAACAAAGCTGAAAAACTCTCTTCGTTGCGGGGGTCAGTCTTGTTCTCGTCACTCCGGGCTTGCACCCAGTGAGATTTTTCAATCGTCTGTAAATAAGAACTTATTGAAGGTCTCTCTCTCTATTCTCTTTGACCGTATCGACTTCACATGCCGACTCTTTTGCCACCTTGCACATCTGGAACTGCTTGATTGCGACTCTGTCGACTTACTAGATGCCCTCGTAGGGCTGGATGTAGTCGGGATTCTCACCCATATCACGTTCAATATCGTCGCCGATGCACTTACTGTTCACAAACAAATGTGAATTTAGGTACGTGATGAAGCTCGGCTTTGCCAATGTTGAACAAGTTTTTACTCTCCAGCTACTCGAGAGGCCAACGTGATCTTTTGCTGACCAGCAATGTTAGAGGTTCGGCAATTTCAATTTTCCGTTCGGCCCCCAAGTTTAAATTTATACAGCGAGGAATTGGTTTCCGTTGTTCAACGAAATGCAGGTCGTCGTTTCATTCAGGCTATCCTGAATTCGTGAGCCGTGTGCTTTACGCTCGAATCTCTCACCACATCAGATATTCTGACGATTCATCTCGAAGACAATGCAAGATTTACAGCGCTATACTTACCGTGTTCTCCTCTCAGTTATTCGCCACAGCTCAACTTCTGCTAAATGAATTTGGGGCGGACTCGACTCGGAACTCATCATGTCCAACCTTGCCGGTGGACATTGTTGCTAATTGGATGCTTGGCCGGAGCGAGGTTCGTTTAAATTAACCTCTGTTAACGGGCAGCCTCTCATAGCCTGACTTTAACACAGTGTACCTTGATGTGTTAAAGTTAGCGGGGTTGATTTGTTATCCAAGTCTCAGTAAGTGTTTGATTCTCGCGAGTCTACGTATGATATTCTTTCACGTCGGCGTTGTCGGAATTTGATAGATCTAGATGCATCTTATTTTCGCACTTCAACGGCGGATAGCCCGCCACGGACTTGGAGGATATATCTGGTATATTTCGATAATTTGGTTGAGGTCGTATCGCTGCACTGATCAATCTTCCTAGATAGACGTCGAAACTTGAATGATTCATCGGGATGCCTTCAAGTATCTGCACAGGAGTTTGGGTTGTGGCGTGAACATTCAAAGTCTGCAAGTGAGACACAAAGTTCAAGTCCAATAGTCAACGTGGATTCCATTTAGTCCCCGAACTTGGATTGGGAGGTCAAACCCTGGGCTGGGCAGACAATTGTAAGGATCGGAAATACGTGCATTTCACTCTCCAGAGAAGGTAATGTCTTTCCCTCCTTCAAACGTTCGGATAATTAACAGGGCTGGGAGTATACCTCACCTTCGTAACTCAGTCACTTCGGCTAAATGTAAGAAACTTCGTGACTTTGATGTATATCTAAGAAACTTCGTGAGTTGAGCTCAAATTTGAGAAAGTTCGTAACTTGCAAGTGAATGCCAAGACAAAACTGCCGTGAAGGCCAACTCCTCGGCAACAATTCGGCACTGTTGGTACCCTTCGCCGTAGTTTGCGCGAAGGGGACCGACCATTCCCGTCCCCTCCCCTCCCTCGCTGCGCTCGGGGGGTCCCCCGAACCGGGGCCGCTCAGGTCGGCACACTAAAGCCACGTTCGCGCGGATCACTCTGTCTTCACCCTAACCCTAACCCGTCGGGGCGGGGTTCTTTTGCTGGATTGCCGGAGTTAGGGCGCGCTCCGCTTGCCCTAACTCCTCGGCAGCGCATTCATCTGGCCTTCGGCAGTCACAACAAGGCAAGCAGTATATTTGATGGCCGAAAGTCGTAAATTCACATACCAAGTGACGAACTTTCGCAAAAACAACCTCAAGTGACGAAGTTTCAGAGTTTCCCATCACAGTCACGAACTTTCGCACTTTTAGCCGAAGTGACTATGTTACGAAGATTGCGCGGACTCCAGGGCTGGATATCATTCACTGGCAGATGAGTCGAGTCTACGATGCGGATTTAGGTGGGTATTGAATCCCCAGACCGATATCAGAGGAGGGTTAGCGTGGACGTTCACTGTTTGCTAGTCAGACGGAAAAAATTGAAGTGGAATAGTTGATTCTCATTCTTGTTTTCGATCTTCGATTTGGCGTAGACGGTGGGACGGGAAAAATCGGGGCGAGAGAAAAGATGATACATACAGGTTTTCTCCGCCTTGGTGGACTAAGGTTGGGCCTTGCTCCAAGCGTTCTAGTAATCAGCATGGCTGAATATTTCACTCAAGCACCCGTTTCTGGGGTATCATTCTAAATTCTCGTGGGTATGTTGGGTTCCAGATTGAACGAGCACAGTGTAAATAATTTGAGGACTCGCCATGGCGAGGCTCGGTGCGTTCGAGGTCCCAGGTCGGACGGTGAGTTTACCTGATTAGAAGTTTGTTATTTGATTAACCTTTCTTTTGGAGACGTAGAGATGTTCGGAGGGACGTCAAGTACTCTGGCTCGGACACAGAGACTTTGTTGGAGACCTGGGAGAGGATGTGGTGTAATTCGATCGTCGATCGACGGGGAGTCTAGTACATATCCCGCCGATGGGGTTGGCTCAATGTCGTGTTCTTGAAGTTCGTCTGGCGGTTGTGTGTTTGAGTAGGGTTATGTCCGATTCATTGGAGTTTTGGATTGGGATAGGTTCAATATCGTGTTCTTTGAATTACGTTGAAGTTCGTCTGGTGAGTAGGATTTCTGACTCACTGGAGTTTTGGATTCGAACAATGTGCTCGGTCGTATATGTAAGAAAAACTTGAATGTTGTAGAGAGTTTGCTTACCGGGTTGGTTGTGTGGAATTGGTTTCACGAACGCTTTCTGTGAAATATTTTAATGTTTTCTAATCCTATTTGTGTTGATTTCAGTTTGCGGGTGAGGTATTTACTTACTTACTTTTGGAGTGGAGTGTCCTCTCGATCGGCGACCCATTCAATACTGGATATGTTTGAATTATTCTGGGGAGGCGAGCGGTGATGTTTCTCGCTTTTACCATCGAGCTTGAGCTGGTTGTGTTTGGCGTCAAGGACGAAGAGATGTATAATTCGATCAGAAAACTGGGAGGTACAGTAAACTGGTAATCCACAAACCCAACAGTAAGGATACATGGCTCCGATCGCGCCGATTCGCGCGTACCCTTACAGCGGTCTGCTTGTCGCGTTTCGGTTTGCCTGACGGAAGGAATAATGAGGTCCGACGTCGCGGAGATTCTTTCTGTTTCGATGAGTTGACATAAATTTTTAACGTTCGTCGTCGAATGACGCGACACTAACAGGAGAAATTGAGAAGGAATTTTTGCTTTATCCCGAATTGGGACGCACCTGCTCAATTCTATCTGAATCCCGTAGAATTCCAGTGACCGTTTGACGATGGGTCGATTGATTAGTAGGTGTTCAGTTCGTGCCCATTTTTTTGAGCAACCGATGGCGAATGGCGGAGTCTCGGAGAGTCGGAGACTTCTGGTTTCGGCAACGAATGACGTCGAGACTCGAAACACCAAACGAAAATGATGCAATCTGTATACTTGGCAGGGGCCGACACGTTGAACGGTTGCGCTGTCGCGGGCGGGGTTGAGCTTGCACGGTAGGTTTTGAGGTGAAAAAGTCGAAAAATCGAGGAGGCCACCCGGCACTCGCTCTTGAGGCAGATATCGAGCGTGTCGACGTCGTCAGTGACGCCAAGAGCAGAAAACATGAAGCGAGAGGGAAGTGAACAAGTCGACGTGACGTGGGTGGCGCATCAACATCAACGTGAGAAACAAACACGAACATACATTCACTCGTCGTGCTCGGGCGTTGACGCCATCCGTCACCTTCCCTCCTCACCTCCCTCCCTCCTTCCTCCTCCTCCTCGCCGCCGCTGGCGTCTACACTCCCGCTGCCCGGATTCCCGCTGTCGACTGTCGGCATCAAAGTCTAGAACCCACGAGGCGGCGTCGTGGCCCGTCAATACGTTATCCGCAAAGCAAAGCCAGGGCCCCCTTGTGCGCTGGCTTCCTCGCTACATAGTCGTCTCGCTCGACTCAACTCAACCGGTCTATTCTAGCTTCTCTCGGCTCACTCGCCACGTCGCGCACGAAGGCTCGTCTTGACCCCTGAGAACGAAAAAAATCCACGCCGAGGGTGAGCCTTTTTAGCTTGATATCGGGAAGAATTCCCGGCTGACTGTTTTCTGCTTTCCTTCATTCCCTTTCTTCTCCTCTACCGCTGCCTTAACGCGTATCTCCACCGCATGTCGACTCGCCTCATTTCGAATTGATATACCTAAAAAAATCGCTCGTAAAGACGGGAGAGGAGGAACACGAAGTCGGTGCTATATATCCACTGAATCCCGCATTCAGTACCTCGTGCGTCCGCTACCTACGCTCCTGCCTTTCTCCGCTAACCTTTCTTCCTCTCCCAGCTCGAAAATACCCCAAAATCTAATTCACATACCGCCCACCAATAGACAATGCCCCGCCTCGCCAACCTCTTCACGCGCAGCAAACCCGACCTCCACCCGACCTCCTCATCGTCAGCATCCTCCCAACAATCACACTCCCCATCCTCGCATTCACACCTCTCCCCGACCCCCGCGTACTTGCAATACGCCTCCTCCTCGCAGCTCGCCCCCGCCCCCTCCTCATCAACAGCAAGCTCACCCACCACCTCCACCGCCGAGGGCTACGTCTCGCTCTCCTCCTCCACGCCGCTGCCGGCTATACCCTCTTCACCGAACGGCAAGGACAAAGAGCGCGCACGCGGTGGTCTTGGCGGGCTGTTTGGTGGAAGGAAGAAGAGTCGGAATGAGGTCCGTGTCGGACCTGGAGGTGGTGGAGTGTCTTCCTCGTCGCAAGCATTTTCAAGAGACGGCGAGTCGTTTTATGGGGACGACGGCAGCGAGCTTGGGGAGGGCGAGTTAAGGCCGGGGTACGCGTATATGGGAAGGCTGTCGACGTCGTCGGAGCTCACGCCGCGTTCTGCGTCTTACGCTTCTCAAATGCAGATGAGTGGAGCCGGTGGAGGCGGTGGGGGGAGTTCGTTGCGCGTACCCGCATTCCAGCTAGGCTTGGGGAGTACGCCGAGCACGAGGAGCCTTCCGCCGCCGCAGACGCAGACGAGTGCGTCCTTTGGTGGTGGGAATTCGGGGGGTGGAGGGGCGGGGAGTGGGAATTCGAGTGCGGTGCATTTGCATTTGCATTCGCCTCTGTCGAGTGAGGTTGTCGGTGGGGGGAGTGAGAGCCCGACGTCGGCGAAGACGAGTAAGAGCGCGGGGGTGAAGAGCGGGAGGCGGTTTGTGTTTTGGGGGAGGGGTGGGGGTGGTGCGTCTGGTGGTGCTAATGTGGATGGGAAGGAGAAAGACAGGGAGAATGGAAAGGAAGGTGGTGGTGGTGGAGGAGGAAGTGGTGGTGGAGGGGACGAATTCAATCTTCGTGCGTTTCGGCATGTGGGGCCTGAGGTTTCTTCGTCGGCGTCGCCTTCGCGGTCCAATACCCCGCATTCCCAAGCGAATCCCAATAACAAATCGAAAGCCACGAACAAGACCAAAGCCAATGACAGCCGCAGCAACGCCCCACCACCACCCCCCGCGAAGCTCACCGCGTCAAACCTATCCACCCTCGACTCCCCTTCTTTGTCATCACAAACAGAGTTGAGTGCGCCAAGGCGCCCCCGCCCGATGCGCGAGCGCGGCGGAAGCGACGCGAGTAACGGGAGCAGTCGGATTAGCGTGGCGGCGTTTCGGGAGGCGGTTGCGAGGAGGGAGGGGGGTGAGAGGAGCGGGAATAATACGCCGACGGGGTGGCGGAGTCCGAGTCCGGGTCCTGCGTCGGGGATGGAGAGAGGGACGGGGATGTATGCTGTTGGCGGGGGCAATCGCAGTCAAGGGTCGAATCTCCATCTTGATAAGGGTGGGAGGCATCGGAGGGAGGGGCAGGCGGGGTGGGGGTCTAGTGAGGATGACGGGGATTCTGAGGGTGGTAGGGATAGAGATGGGAGGAAGGGTGAAGGGAGGGGGAGAGGTGGGGCCAGGAGCGAGGGGGGGCATGCTGCGTATGGGAGAAGTGCGTCGAGTTTGGGGGTGTATCAGGCGCAGCAGGGGAAGACGGGGGCTTCGACGACGGTGAAGGCTGCTGGTGGTGCGATGATTGGTGGGTATTCTTCTCTTTCTTCTCTCGTGTCTTCTGCGCTATGAATGAATGACTGACTGAGTACTCTTTTTCAGCGAAACGCCGACTCTCACAAAACCATCTCCCCGCCCTCCAAATACCCTCTACGGCGTCTACGACGTCTCCTTCTTCCGCGCCTGCCCCTGCGTCTCGGCCACAGCCGCGTCCGCAGCAAAAACAGAAGCCACCCGCTGCGTCCGCCCTTGATACCTCTGAATCCGAACCCTCCGAGGACGAAGAGGAAGATGAGGATTCAGACAACGCCCCCCTCGCGACGCTCGTCGCGCCTCGGCGACCCGGGAGCGCCATGTCGAATCTGACTGCGGGGAGTGCTGGCGGGAGTCGCACGAACCTCGCCTCTACGAGCCAGACGAATCTCGCGAGCCCGCTCAGCCATACCAACCTCTCCAGCCCACTCGCCACCGCCCGCATGGGCATGGGTATGCACAGGCGGAACGATTCAGGCGGGGGGAGTAGCGTTGCGTCGAGTTCGCGGACGACGGGGATGCAGAAGACGAAGCCGTTGATTGATATTGCGGCGTTGACGGCTGCGAAGCCTGTTTCCGCGTCTGGGAAGGAGAAGGAGATGGGGAAGGGGAGTGGGAACGAGGATGGATTCACGGGCGGGGGGATGCTTGCGGCGACTTTGAAAGGTCGACAGCAAGAGAAGAAAGGCAGCCAAGAGAGCGAGAAGGAAAAGCCCTCGCCAGTGTTGACGTCGCGCTCACCGCCTGTAAGGAGCTTGACGGCGGATATGGATGCGAAGGGGAAGGGGATGAAGACGGGGTTGGTGCATTTCCCGTCGCCGCCTTCGAGTCCTGTGCGGGAGGTGCCTCCCGTGCTCGGGTCCGCCTCCGCGTCGATGTCGTTTGTTTCGTTGGCGCCGAGTCCGAGTCCCGTGAGGAAGGATACGGGTGGGAGTGGTACGAGTTTGGGGGTGTCGAGTACGAGTGCGGGTGCGAGTGCAAGCCCGAGCCCGAGTCCTGTTGCGGGGAATGCGGGGAAGAGGGATGTGTTGAGTGAAAGGTTGAGGGCTGTTGCTGGTAAGAGTGGGGAGAAGGCGGGGATTGTGCATCCCGTCAAGTCGACGCCGTCGCCTGTGTCTGTTGAGGTGAAGAAGAAGACTCCCCTTACTACCACTACCACCACCTTTACTTCTACCACGACAACGACAACGACATTCCAGCCGACCCCAAATCCTCCGCCGCCCGCGTTCTCCTCCATCGCCGCCCGTAAAGCCTTCCATCGGCGCTCGTCGAGCGATATCATCTCTGCTGCGCCGCGGCGGACGTGGGCGGACGATGCTGCCGATAAGGACGATACCTATCGGGACAGCGTTCTGGGCAGGGATCTGGCGGCGATGTTGGGCGGGGGCATTGCGCTTGTTAGTCGGAACGGCGATGATATTACTCCTGAGAAGGAGGAGGGTGCGGGGGTGTTTGAGGTCAAGGCGCCCACGAAGGAGGACGAGACGGAGATGGAGAAAGACGCGTTCGTGGCGCCGATTGTGATCAAGCAGAGGTCGCCGACGCCTGGGTTTAGCGTTACGTCGCGGGCTGCGCATGTGCAGAATCGGAGTCTTGGGGCGGCGGTGGAGTTGGGGAGTAGCAGTAGCAGTGGTGCGCTGGGGCCGCAGACGAGGCAGCGGAGTAGTACGCTTATACCGGCCTCGTCGTCAGTGGGGAGTATGTTTGGTCGTTTGGGGACGTCGGAAGTGTCGACTACGTCGTCGTCTTCTGCTTCTGCGGCAGCTTCTACGACCCCTTCGACGACTTCTTCTTCGACAAATCCGACGAGTGGATCTGAGGCCCGCGTGGGTGCTGCTGCGAGACCTTCTGTCGCAGCGCAGGCGATACAGCCTCGTCAGCGGAGCAGTACGATGATGCCGCTTGGGCAGCAACAGTCGCAGCAGAAGTCGACTACGACTTCGCCCGCGGCTGCTGCGTCCCCCGCCCCTCGAAGCAGTACCCTTCCCCCACCTGCCCCCGCACCTTCGACGTCATCCAGCCTAGCTTCGTCGCGCGCCAATCTCACCAACGCTGCGTCTCCGCCTGTACGTAACACCGCCAGCAGTACGATCTCCTCGTCGATGCTCGCCGCCAACGTCAACCCCAATGCCATTCCTCCTCGACGACCGTTTGCCACCCCGCGCCGGAACAGTCCTGCGAGCTCGACGGGCGATTCGAGTAGTGGCCCCGCGCCCATGACGCCCAAGGACGGGAGCGATATGGGTGGAAGTAGTGGGGCGAGTACGAGGGACGAGGAGAAGGAGCAGTGGAGCGGGGGTGTTAGTGGGTTGATGCCGAGGCGGGTGGGGGTTGTGGCGGCTCATCAGAAGAGGAGGAGTGTCAGCTTTGACTTTGAGGAAGGCGCGGGGAAGGCGAAGGCGAAGGCTGTGGCAAAGCCTGTTGAGACGCCGATGCAGGAGGAGGAGAGGAGGCGGGAGAGGAGGAGGAGCGAGGCGAAGGCTGCGATTGAGGTATAAGCTTTGTTTTTTTTTCTTGATTTTCGAGGACCTGACGATACATACCCGCAGCTCGGGAACGTCATCAACGGTCGCGGTCCCACCGTGAAGGACGAAGACGACGAGGGAGGCGTCGACAGCGACGACGACGTGCCGATTAACCAAGCGCGCATGAATCCCATGATGGGGCAGATGAGTATGGGCATGGGCGGGAATATGCCTATGAATATGATGGGGATGAATATGCCGATGAACTTGCCCATGAATATGCCTATGGGGATGCAGATGCCGATGGGCATGAACATGAATATGCCCATGGGCTTCGGCTCCCCGCCCACCGCTGGGTCTCCTGGCGCTGGATGGGGTGCCGGCGGCGCGGGCGGTCTCAGCCCTCAGCAATTCATGGTCCCTCCCCCCGCGGATCCCAGCTTCTACGCGGCGCACCAGCAGGCGATGATGTTTGCGAAGCAGGCGTACCAGATGGCGGTGGCGCAGCAGGCGATGGCGGCGGCGGGGGAGGAGTGGGAGCGGGGGTCAAGTGTCGGTGGGGGGAGGGGGAGCGTGTATGGCGGTGGGGGTGGTGGGAGCGTGTATGGTGGTGGTGGCGGCGGGAGCGTGTACGGCGGAAGTGTTTATGGAGGCGGGATGGGTGGCTGGACGCCTGGGGGAAGTACGCTGTTCCCGCCTGGGCCGCGATCGATGTTTGGCGGAGGGGGTGGAGGCGCACGCAGCGAGTATGGTGGTGGTGGGGGAGGAGGGGCGCGGAGCGATTATGGTGGAGGAGGTGGGGGTGGAGGAGGAGGCAATTGGAGCTCATCGCGGAGCGTCTATGGAGAGTCGTTTGGTCCGTCGACGGAGCGCTACGCGAGGAGCTCCAGCAGCGGCAATCTCAGCAAGATGGCGGGGCAAAGTGGACGGGACTCGGGCTACTTCCCGCCCGTCGCTTCTTCGTCCGGAGGGAGACCGAGTGGTACGCAGATGCAGCCTCGGCAGAGGACTGCCAGTCAGCCTGCAAGCCCAGCGCGAAACCCTGGTGCGGCGCGGAAACCGCCGGCGCCGTCAAGCTGGAAGCCGACGCCGTAGTATATGGAAGAGAAGGGGGCGAGGACAGGATAGGACCGGATTCAAAAGCTATCGCACTACATATTATCCCCATCGTTTTTCTTTTTCCTCTCTTTTTTTGACTCTGCGTGAACGTTTTCTTTATAATCATTGTACTACTTATTCCATAGCATCCATCTCTCTATCTATCCGCACGCACAATGCCTGTCTATACACATATTCTGTAGACACTTTTCATTCCTTACAATTGATGTCTCTCATTAGGTCATAGGACTTGGTCTCGACTTTTCCTGACTTCGACAGCCCTTGAGAACGCTCTTGGTGAATTAGAACGATAACCTCAGCTTGCAATTGGACACAAATAGCTAGAGCTACCGCGTATAGAAAAGATCTTCTTTTCAGCAATTTGGTCAGGTCCGCGAGCGACGATATCGATTCAGATGGAAAGCCAAGTTTTCTTCCAAACTAGTTGGCTGCTGGAAGACTTCAACAACATCCAGGCCGTCATTGTGCTCCAAGGTGAATCCGTGTATGAAACCAAGGATAAGAATGGAATCTGGCATTGCGTTCTTTGATAATTTCGAAGTCAGGATTCGGTTCTTCTGGCGTTGAAATGTATTCGTCTGTATCTTGGGTTGTGGCAATGAAATACATAGACAAGGCGAACTATGATTTAGAGCAACTTGAGGTTTATGGCGCGGAATGTGCGCGATAATATCAGGGACAAGCTGCATACGTTCAAGTGATTGCGTTGCCAAACATCGAGATTTTGTTCTTATGTTCTTTGCAATATTGTTCTATTCAGGAAAACCTTGCTACAATTCAACCGAGTTGTCATCACATCGTATCAACCCATGGATTTCTCCTTATCCGTCACTGCATCGACTGTCTCCTCCTTCTCCCGCAAGCGAACCTCTTTGTCCTCTATCGCGTTGTGCTGAGTACCCAGATAAAAGTCGGTGGTAAGCAAGCCTGCGACGAGGGGAAGCACGGATAAAACGAGGGAAGGAAGGAATAGTTGAAAAGCAGTGTCGTCGTATGCTGCCTCTCCCGTTAGCACAAGCATTTTAAGAATATTCAGGCATAGTCTGTGCATACCCTTGATAACAAGGTCTCGCGGCTCCGCTTCCCGGGCAACGAGAATGGATCCAAAAATCTCCTCAATTTCAGTTGAATTTAGCTGGTCTCCGAGGTATTTGTCCAAATTAGCAGGGAGCTTCGCATTCCAGATTGCAGCTGCGACAGCGGAGCCAATCGCTCCACCCAGAGTCGTCCAGAGGAGAAAGAGCGATATAGCGATTGCGAGCTCCTGATGCGTTTGGATGTTAGTCGGGCCTGCGAAAGGAAAGAAGGCGTGGCTATTAACCTGATGAGGAACAGACGCTTGACTGGCGACTTGAGCCGCGATCCCGGAAAATGCTCCGCCCAGAGCACACAGGATTTGGCCCCATACGAGAACGACATCGCTTCCATTTCACGTCAGGTAATCGTTCTCAAAGCGAGCAGCGATAGCGAACCTTTTGTTCCCGTTTGCTGCTAGTAGTACGAGGCCTTGACCGCTAACATGATGACCCGATTATGAGATAGATATAGCAAACGGTCTAGGCAGGAGGAGAACACACATCAGCCGGATACACAACCCGAACATCTGCAAAGCCTTGGACCGGTGGGTCATTCGTTGGATGATCCCCCCGACGAAGCCGAATATGCTCAATCCGAGATTCGAGCTGACGCGCAGGATGAGAACTCTACACGCAAGACAGGAATGGGAATGAAAGAGCAAGGGATAAAACATACATGTTATTGAAATACGTGTAATTGTCGAGCTGCATCAGGACGATTCGATTGAGTAGTAGCATATCAAAAAGGAATGGAGTTTAGACTGACCGACCAATCCTTCACGACGTAGACGTAAGACGAGAAGTAGGTCAGCGTCATGGTGCTTGACAGGAACCATAAGAAGTCGATCGCGACGCAGCAAAGCTGAAAAACAATCGACCGATTTGAATCGATGAAGAGATTCTCGAAAGTTGATACTCACGAAAGTCTTGTTCAGAACCCGCACAGGCATCATCGGATGACGCGCCCACTTCAACTCCCACGCGCAGTACGCGACGAAGAGGACTCCGCCCACGACGAACATTGCGATGAGAGAGGCTTGAGGTTGAAGGGAGATTAGACGTGAAAGGAAGGCGAATTACTTAAGAAGGCGAAACAACGCACGATTCCTCCACCCGCTTTTCACCGAGGAGTACAGCGTCAGTGGTAAGAGGAGGAGGGCAAACCCAGTTGCGAGGAGGATGAGACCGAAGGCGTCGACGTGATGCCAGTAGTGGGTGAGCGCTGCGAGGTTGAAGCCCACTGGCGTTTGGGAAGTAGTAGGCGTAGGGAGCTGTTGAGTTGCAAGGGCTAGGGCCAAATGAGCGCGATGATGATATTGTGAGATTTGAAGTGCGTACCCTGAAGCCTCTTCGCCTTCCTATCGCCCCAAAACAAAACAACCAGCGCAGGCGCCATCGAAACGGGGAAGATGATCACGAACATTCCGTACTACAATTCACGTCGGTTAGTATTTTCCTCAAAGTCCAAATCACGACGACGAATAAGCATCAAGAGCAAAGAAAATACAGCGAGAAAGGAAAGAGGGGAGGAGAGATGAAATGAAAAGAAAAGCACGCACCCCCCACCTCCACCCATCAACCGTATTCGCCGAGATCCCATCCGCAATCTTCCCCGCCACGAACGTCGTAATAACAAACGGGACGCCATACAGCCCTTGCACGAAGCCGCGCCATTGGAGGCTGGTGAGGTCCGCGATGAGGATGGTCATGACTTGATTGATTGGGAGAGTGGGTTTGCTGTGTTATGCAATAGAAGTATAGAAGTGAAATGGAAAATGGACGCACTGATATTGATCCCGCCGTTCCCGATCGTGTAGATAACCTCACCTACAAAATCCAACCAGTCGCAGTTTAGCTAGCATATGGAAAGGAGAGGAAAGGGATGAAAGGGAAGGAAAGACAAGACTCACCACCCGCAAGCGCCCCGATCGTCTTCGACGCCGCTACGACGATGTATCCTATGGCATAGAACAAGATCGAGAGGGAGAGGACGAGCGGACGAGATGTTATATCTGCGATCTACGATACGCAAAATTTAGTTCTAGGATTCAAAACGAGAACAGCAGGGGGAATCTTGAAGAAAAACAGCGGAAGGCCGAAGTCAAGCAAAGAAAAAAAAACGAGCGATCCCCCCGACCTTGGCATAAACCGGCAACACCACCGCCGCCGTAATCGCCACCGCTACAGCAATGGCGCCAATGAGGGGGTGACTTTCGAAAGAGGAGGCGGCGTAGGCTTCGAATGTGTAGGTCGTGCTGGTGCTGAGGGCGTAGGCGGAGGAGATGAGGGTGATGGAGCTGCATGCAGATATCAAAGAAAAGTTAGCTTTACTTGAATCGTGTGAAAGAAGTCGTGATTCAATGGAGGAGGAGGACGCACCCGTATAAAATCCACAGCTTCCATCCTTTGCTGAAGACGAGGTCTTTGGAACGGAGGTACGATGCAGTCAGCCGAGGGGAGTATGAGTAGGAGGATGGGACGGGGAGGGAAACTTACAGAGCGCTTCGATTCGGTTGACGCCTACGAGTACGAGGAAGAATGTGAATGGAGGAATGGAGGATGAGGGGGGAACGGGAGTAATTGAAAGAGAGAAGAGAGAAGAGAGAAGAAAACAGGGCACGAAACAGATTACTTACCCTCATTTTGCTCGACGACGACTTCAGGTTGAGCCGCAGCGAGCGATTCAGGCTCGTCCATCGCAGTTCCGAGTTCGACGTCTTTCTCTTTCTCCTCAAGCTCGTCTATCTCATGGGATGCTCGGCGATGAGCGTCGACGGACATGGTTCGCGGATAGGTAGGTTGAGGGGCAGACAGACGGTGAACGGCGGCTGGTCAGAGGGAGGAGGATGGAGGATTCGGAGGGGATCAAGTCCAAGATAACGGGGGTTTCGAAGACAAATACATATCTACAACAAAATACAAACGGAGATCAGGCGAGGCAGGGAAGTACTGTAGTTGAAACTGCTACGGAGCTCTCGGAACGAGAGCTGGTGTAGGTACTTGCCGAATTTCAACAGGGAGGCGAAGAGCAGCGACTTGCGGAGCAAGATGAAATCGGAACAGGAGAGTATCGCCGTCGGGGGAAACGCATGGCGATCATCGCAACGAAGGTCATCGATCACGGCTGTCGTCGAGGTGTCGGAAATAAGGGACAGCGAGAACGAGGCGAAGGGGCAGGGGGTCCAGGATCCAGCGAAGAAGGCCGCATATGAGGAGGGCCAGTATAAGTATTCGTTTTTGCTTCGGTCATGACGAGGAGTTTGGAAGAACAGGAACGAGGGGCCGACCGAACGACGAGCTCGTAGGTTGCGTTGACCATCGCGGAAGAGTGCGGCGCCAAGATACGGGTGAAACGGACTTTTGACTCGGGAACTCCACATGGCGGTGTGAGCGTGACGAGGGTGAGGGTGAGGAACATCAGAACATCAGGCACACGTTTGGGGTAGGTCGGCGCCAGGAGTGAAGGAGATGTCGGAGTAGGCGACGGCGGAAGGGAGACCGGAATCATGCTGATGCAGAGTAGGTAAAAGGCGACCCCGAAAAGAGGAGGAAATAGCAGCGGAGTTGAGCTAAGGGCGACGGGCAGCGTCGAGCAGCTGAGATAGCGATGATTCCAGAGATGGAGTTGCGCGACATTCATGAGACTTTATAGTACTATCGACGCCGATTGTCAGTCAAAAAGCAAGGCTACCCCCGCGACGACGCACCAGAATGCAAGGTACCATGCTCAGAGGTATCACACAGATCAGAACAGCGACTCAGCAGGATGGCAGAGCAGGGGGGATTGGCGGGTGCGAAGGAGGGAGGAGTTGAGGAAGGGAAGATGCGACAGTCGTGAGGCAAATTTGCGAGCTTATATATACTTTGATGCCGGATGATCCGAGGCTGCTGATCCGGCTACATCCGGCTGTTGTGCCTGAAAGTTGAAAAGCGATTTCAAACTTGGCATGCTTATCGACTGTCAAGAGGCCTTATTCCTGGTGAGGGCCTCAGTTTCGCCAGATTAATATTTTCGGCGGGACAACGATGCGCACGGGGTCGAAAGCAGGATCGGCGAAGTTACGCAGAATAGAAACACTTTGAAAGCGACGACAAGAGATGAAATTCAACAGAGCTGAGAGGCCTTGCCTCGGATATCTCATCGGCGACGGTTCCACGAAGCAAAAAGAGAAAAACTAAATAACATGGCCGGAGTATCGTCAAGTGAATGAGTGTATTCAAACTTGAAACAGACTCCGAGACTCGCAATCCGTCCGAAAAGTTTACAAATCACCGATTTGAAAATATCTGGGAGGTTGAGAAATGCGGCGGGTTGAGAAGAGTGTGAAGGACCGAACAAAAAATGAAGCATACCTCGTTGCACCCTATCAACTCTCCACTATTAAAAAACGGCCGATGAACAAAAATCCCCCTCCGTCGTAGAAGCCGCTATTTTCGCAACGAAAACTGATTCCTCGCTGTATACAAGGACTCAGACTTGAAGCTGACCGTACTTGCGCAGACGTGAAATTGAAAACTTTTCCGAATCTCTTACTCGAATAGCTGGTCCTCAAAATCTCCGATATCCGTCGAGGGCAGCTACCACCTAGATGATCAGCGTCCAGGACCTGTAGGAACGAAAATATCACAGTAAATGCCAGATCCATTTAACAGCCCCGAGCGTTGAACATCATGTCCCTAAATTCACCTCCAACGTCCTTCATTCTCCTTCATTCCAAAAAAGAAACACCCTCGACCAAACTCAGCCCTGGAGAACAGTCAAACGAAAAGCTAGTCTTACCGTTTACGATTCCCACGAAATATGATAGCACGACCCTAAATAATCTTTAATACGTCAAGTTCATTTAGCGGAAAACAGGTCCACGTACGGTCCACCTTCCCCGCCCTCTTCGCCGCAATAAACCGATCCGCAAGCGCCCAATAATCCTCCCCAATTATCGCGCCGCGCAACCAATCCTCAAACCATCGGATTTGACGAAGAACCACGAATCGATCATCAGCAGAACGGGGCCCGTAGATGCCTCGCCCGCCCGATTTCCATGAACACTATGCACTGCAGGCTACGAGACATCATCCGAATTCGATCGTGGACAGCAGCGGCATCAGCGACAGCATCGAACGCAATGTGGGTTAGATGATTTCGAATTGCATTATCTAACCCTACGAGGGCATCTGGAAAGTCGGCCGAGTCACAATCAATCAGTTCTAGATGTGTGAGGTGGCGTTGAAAGAGTCGGCAGCATGCAAAGTCGATACGGCCAGAGCCGGAGTCGATGCAGAGAGACCTCCAATGAATGGTCAGATGCCGAAGGTCCGAGAGTTCATTGAAGCTGGGGAGCGGGGTCTCCAAGAACGAAGAGGTTGGTAATCATAACATCCGTGCAGACTGCGAGAACAGCAGCCTATGAGATGCGAGACGCTCAGAGCGTCGAGGTCCCACAAAATGTGACGAGCAAATAAGCCGACTGCGAGATGCGGTGTTCCGAGCTTCAGTTTCTGCAGCAAAGTCGTGTCGTGCATGTGTGGATACTTGGCATCAAGTCCATCGACCTCGCACAGAAGAGACGACGATGCGAGAAAGAAGAGGTTCCACCCTTGTTATATAAATTCTTTTCAGTCTCAGTTCTTTCTTTCATTCTCCAAATTTGATCTACGCACCAAAGCTTAACGCGCCACGCTGTAAGCATGAGTGCTGGTATATGATGGAAGCATGAGAGCGCCGCTTCTTCGAAGATCGTGCGCTCCAGGCGAGGTGAAGCCCGTAAGCCGCCAAAGGGAGAGTCCATGAATTGATTCTGCGGACGCCTGGGGGTGCGTTGCGTCGCCAGAGCAAGTCAAGATGGAGGGAGACGGTGAGGTGGATGTCACGCCCGTCACGGTGTTTGATTTCGGGGTCATCTCCGATATCGGAGACGAGTCCGAAACGCGTCAAGTTGAACGAAGACGAAAGAAATCCAAACTCTGAACAAGCCGAGAGTACTAGTTGTGAAGTATTTCAACTGTCCTGCGGGACAGAGTGAATTTTGATGAAGCGGAGGTGAAATGGACTGAGACAGACGAGAACGAAGTTCAAAATCAAACGCAATATTAATTCAAGTAGGTGTCGATGGTCACCACTGAGATCGAGACAAATATACCATGGCCAATACAAACCTGCCAGACCAGCGAGGACCAGACGAGACGCTGTTTTGAGGGGCGGAAATAGTTGGTAGACAGTGAAAGACCGTTGCGATCGACAGAATAAGACGCAAGTTGAAATACGAGTCAGACGACCTGCCAGAAATGACGGGTAGGGATCACCGATAGATGCATATAGAATACTGAGCTCTCGGAGGACAGAAGAATAGTAAAGACTAAACAGCTGGATTTGATTTTCATTGAGACGATGTCTTCATCACCGATAATCTGAGGTTGGTCTACGACGAGACTTGTTGATATACAGACAGATACTTAGACATGAGAATCCAAATACAGTTCAGATAAATAGTGAGATGAGACGCACCAACAGCCGAATCGCAAGTCAGTTCTCCCTTGCATTCTCCACCTATATTTCCCCCTCCCGGGCATCGAGCAGACCAAGCATGGGCAGAACTACCAATCCCACAGCGGGGATCACTACCAGCACGAGAAAAACGAAGAGGCCAGTGGCCGGGACCAGACGAGACGGCGTAATTACGGGACGGGTGCGTGCCAAATGGGCGCGAGGAGGAAGCAGATTATCGATCGGAGCGTTTCGCTCTTGGCTCTGGGGGCGAGTGGTGGCGCTTTTGAAGGCTTTTAAAGTTGGGGCAACAGAATGGCGGCAGATACCGTAGAGACCTGCCGCATCATGCATGGGTTGCGGCGACGGCGAGACAATCGTGGTGTGAATCTGGAGTATCGAGAACTGGCAGAAACCGATGGAGAGGGTACGAAGAAGAAGAATAGTAACTCAGTGTAGGTCGCGGAAATGGTGAAAGAACGGAGCATAGCACTGTGTACGTGTTGCTTAGTATATATGGTGGAAGGAGATTCATCTTGGAGTTTCAGCTAAATTCAAGTGTTAACACAAATTGAAGTAAAGCGCAGCACCGACCAACAGACGTTGCATAAATTGCTTCCGAGGGGGAGACAGGAAAACGATGCAGAGATGGGTAGCCGGAGGTAGATTGAGATGCAAGAAATTGATCCATCCGCCACATCTCGGTCCCAGAGCGACAAGAACAGCCAGAACGAGCGAGCGACATGGTGGTAAGCAAAAGAAAGCGACGGACCGAAGAACCCGGAGTACGAGTGATGCTATCTTTGATCGTCATCGTAGATGCGTGGCAGTGCATCACTCCTCCACCAAACCTCCCTCTCGCCGCTCGCGCAAAGACGAGCTCAAAGTCGACGTCGTCAAGCTCGACGTCCGCAGCGGTAATCAAACATTCTCTTCATATCTTCTGATCGCTACCCTGCCGTATTCTGCTGCTTGATTGCGGCTAGAGCTAAGAGGATGTCTTTTTCGCTATTCCATCTACTTACAATGCGGTATCCTGGGCTCCACAGAAACGGTGACTCGAGGTGTATTTCTGTGACCGCCTGCTGGTTTCACTATGCGCGAGCTTGGGCTCATTCCCTCACCACAGCCGAAGCATGTATATCGGCTCTGTGCTTGGGATACTTTTCGTGGCGGCACTGGTCACCCCGTCATTGTCGTGGGTGCACCAAATACCCGCCGAATGTTTTCTTCGCTGGTTAAAGTCTCTCGTCGCGGGTCAAATTTATCTGGATTGGTACCGATGACACGCACAACAGGCCATTACGCTAGTTCGCCTTCGCGTCGAATATCTCTGCCTCCGAAGTGAGCATCTCAATCTCGGTATTTCCAAGCTATCGATCCTCAGTGTCCATATACACCTCACCGATGGATCTCGTCAGAGCTCTGGGCTGTAATTTCGGTGAGTCGTGCAGATGTCTCGCTCAACCCGGAAGTCTAGGCTCTCATCCTCAATTTCAAACAACTCGCTGTTCTCTCCTCCCTCATCTCGTCTCACGTGTGAAGCGTCGTGGTCTTGGCTTTCTACCAGATGCCTCTAGACAGCTCTTTGATTATGTGCACCCTCTTTCTGCGACCGTGTTCAGCACAATATTCCCCGCCGCCTCAGGCTTTCAAATTCCTTGCCACTTCGTTTTTCCCCGATCATGGGCAATGACCCTGGGCCGGTGACTGTAGCGCTTCTTGGGACGAAGTTTTATGAGGAACTTGGCTCCTCATCTCAGTCAGAACTTCTAGCGAACGGTCTGACTGGCAATTTCTCAGGCTGATGTGTGTCGTTGTTCGTACGCATGCTCGCGTCGCTGCATCCAATTAGACTATGATTTGCACACTGCTCACTACAAATCGCTACTTCTTCACTACATTCCTCCGCCCACTCTCGCACGGTTGCCCCCCATTTCGCTGTCGGCCAACTAAACTTGGTCTCGCTCTCCACGGATCACCAGCTTGCGACATCAATCTACCCAGTTTTCGAGCTATTCTGCTCTTCGAGCTATTGTTGTCTGTCACTCGACAACGATGGTCTTTGAAATCATCGTGTTCTATTCGCTGGTTTCGCTCCGCGGCTGGCACGCGACTCCGTCCCCGAGCGCGTGAACCCCTTCATGTGATGGATTCGTTAGTCTATCAGCTCACCCTGACGCGTCTTCGGATCTTCTTTTCCGTTCGTCGGGGGCAACCTCCCCGTCTTCCGAACAGTATAAAGTACTGCCGTCCCGAATACTAGTGTACTGACATCATCATCATCTCTTCCTCTACACCACGTCTTCCCCCGAGCTCACTACGCTCTTCATCCAGCAAGGATGGAATATCCCTCAGCAGGTACAAATCTCTCTCTCGTCCCGTTTGAGACGCACACTAACGCAATCCCGCTTTGATCATTGATACGCCAGACTATGACTCCACGACGGCGACCTTATCTGATGGGCATAGCTACCCCGAGCTTGATTCTGGCGCACTCGACTCGGCGTCCCCGAAACCACTTGGGATCCCTACGCCACAGCCTGCACTCTCCCGCCCCATCGCCCGTAGAACATGGAGTCGCTGTGCCAATACATCATCTTTGCCGACATCGAAAGCGCTGGACGACCACTCCCAAACAGAGTTAAGAGACGGAGATGAGATCTCGAAGTGTGGGATATGGTGCGTAGCATCTATGCGTTTCTCGTCCCTTCTTGGTTCGTCCACTGAATTTCTTCCAAACACCCACCAGCTTCGAACCTGCTGTTCAACCAACCTTTACCCCATGCTGCTCCCAGCTTTTCTGCGCCGACCACATTCACGCCTGGCTAAGCGCCCCCTCATCCTTGGGGCTCTGCCCCGTATGCCGATCACGCCCAACCCCTGTCTCGCGACGACTAACCCTCGATATCACTTCCACTCACCCTATTGATACGCCTTTCGAAACCTGCGACTCCACACAACCAACCGTACCCATTGCAACCCCTCCCTCCCCATTTTCCTTTTTCTCCTCCTCGTCCTATCCCGCTTCACCATGTTCGTCCTCGATGTATTCGACGTCGTATTACTCGCCCTCTCCCACCGATTCAGATGCAGAAGCCGAACTTGACGACGATGCCCAGACTCTCCCTCCCCGTGCCACTCGAATGAATTCAGATTCCCGGCTCGGCGTGGGAAACACGATCTCACAGAGTTTGAGTCTGGTATTATGGGTCGCGCTGATAGTGCTGTTGATGTGGCGAGGGAGATGGGAAGGCTGAATATTCCCGCTCGTCTGCTCGTGATTCGCTTCCATGAGACAGCATTGTGGAAACACTCTAGTTCGCCGTAGGTTCGTCCATCTGACCAGTGGATCGCGAGTACTTCGTGTGTTGCTCCAGGGTAACCCATGGATTTCACTCGAATTAATTTCTCCAACACTCTCGCATCATTGCACATGTAAACTATCACACTAAATGCAATCAAATCGCTTTCAAAGTGATCAAAAACTTTGGCGTACAATTTGGGAACTGTGAATCCAAGGATTGACGGGGGCGATGCCTTGAACATCTCCCTCAGATATCTATCGCTAAGGAGATGATCAGTGAGACACGAAGAACACAATTTCTTATACGCACCATGTAAACGCTTTGACTCTTGTACTCCGAACATAAGGTAAACATTCTGTCATAAATCGCTCAGTTGGATTCAATGAACTATATATCCATCGAATCAGTTGCTCACTCCGAGCTGTATTCCTGGAATCCGATCCAAAGGCATCTCACCAAACTATACGTCGTCGCAGCGCTCCTTGCTTGGTGTAATATTCGAGATTCGAAATGTATAGGTCGTAGAGCGAGCTCAGAGTTTCCACGCTGAACCTGATTCGGTTGCAATTCCACAGAGTCAGCCAAAAACAGTAAGTATCGATATCATCCGATATCGGGCAAAAAAAACCTCACCTGCGATATCACATAATCTGAGTGCGGGCTTGAAGGGAATTATTCGTTGAACCTTCCGACTGCGAGAAACAAACAACACTGCGGCAATCGACCGTTACGCAGAATTGGTAGCATCGGAATCTCCGCCCAAAAAAAGACAGGCGTGTCGAATTTGTTTGAGATTATTTCAAAAGTGCGCCGTTGACGATTCCGTCGAGAAATTTATTTCTTGCCGTTCCGAGGAGAGCAGCCAGTCAGAAAAAAATACAAGCTTTTTGACAGATGAATGTGCCGGTTGTTTCGGAGTGAGGTCCAAATGAAGCCGACTACCGCGACGCCGACACAAATGATTTGACCCTGTTTCTTTCCATCAGAAGTCCGGAATGAATACAGGGGCCAGAGACGACACAGAGCGAGTAAGATGTCGAAATTTTGTTCATTCACAGACCTACCACAGCAATCTGTGATGCATTCGCCCAGTTCGCAGCCAGTCATGATCAAGAGTTGGTTTGGAGATGGTGGCAGACGACAAGGCGGGACGGAGATTGCCGTTCGTCAGTTGATGCCCTGATCAAGTCCTGATACGTTACGGCATCAGCGGTGGCTCTTCTCTGCACCTCATCGACGACGACTGATCTGTTCTCGACGTGGGTATCTGCGTTTGCTTCGCCCCAATTCGAGATAGAAAGCTAGAACACGTATTCTGGAAGCCATGATTGTGGTGCTACACGCTTGGTCAACTCTCGGAATATGGATTCTCTTTGAATTCCGCCAAGATCAAGATTTTGGCGGCGGGCTACAACACTGCTACAATTCGAGTCCTCGTTTACACGGATTCAAAACCGAATGGCAATCTCAGCGTCCTTTGACCCATCAACATCCACCGTCACATACGCACCCGCAGACGGATCGCTTTCGACATCCCACTCGATCTCAGGAAACCCACCCCCAAGCGTCAAGTCCGTCTGCGTGAACCTGAACGGCTCCGGCGGATAATCACTGCTCTGCAAAGCTCCTTCCTCCTCCATGCCAATGACCGCGGTAATCGCAGGCTCCGTAACTCCTAATTCGAGCTGCGGGAATGCGTCGCTGTCATCATAAAATCCAGCTTCATACCAGAACAGACTGGGGTCGAAATCCTCCTCTATGCGCGCTATGCTGGTGTTGATGGCAGTTCCAACGTCAACGTTGGGGTCGAAACCGATCGGAGAGCCTTGCAGAAGGCCCCCGGCATCGGGGAACCATTCAAATTGGGCGGCGATAGTCCAGAATGGGCCGCCTTGAATGACTGTCGCTCCGTACTGGAGGCGGTAAAGTATTGAGTGTTTGATATTCTTTCCCAGACAAGTTCTTACCTGCAGAAGAGTACGGAGCTCTCCCATCGGAACACCATTCTCGTCCGGCAGTACAACGCTGGCGGCAAACCAAAGCAACTGGCTTTCGAACGTCGTGGGCGAAGGAGGGACTGTGAAGGTAGTATTGAATGCCTCCAGCATGTCCATTGCGTTGGTGTTGTTCAGTGGAACGAACGCAGCTACGTTGCTGAGACCTTGGCGGCGCGTGAGTGTGGCCGGATTTCGTTTTCCTGTGCGTTGTGGGAAAACATTGGCGAAAGTTTCGATGACAGTTCCGTTCGGCGCGAACACCTTCAGGTCACGACCGACCTGTTGGATGCGGGATTTGTTTGGGACAACATACATTGGCTTGCCCGATGGAGTGTGTCCGACGGGAGTCAGCGCTGAGGTTTGGTGGAGCACGGTAACGGCGGAAATAAGGGAAAGGAAGAAGCGCATAGCTGAGTGCAGAGTAACGATGGTGCGTACCCTTGTTTTCGTTTCGACTTTCAGAGCACGAACTATTTATCAAACCCAGCCATCTGGTGTTCGAGGCCGGCATAACATATCAGTCTCACGATGCCGCAGCATCCACGGAACGCCCGTCGTTGTTCATTCTCACGTTGAATGAATTCCGACTCTCATTCTTTGCCTTCTTCACTCGGGAATTGTATAGCCTGCCATTATTCCAGGCGGGAATCAATCAGTAAACTGAACCAGAGCGCTCATTCAACTGTCTTCACAAGCGTCTTCGAACAATTCAAGCGACTGCGCAGCGGCTCACAACCACCGCTGTGAGATTCGATGTCAATAAGTGAATGGGGGTTGTCTTCCTTATGCCTTGACCGGCTGACCGCAGCAGCCTTCAGCTGACCGCAGCAGCCTTCAGCACCAACGTGGTTCAGCAGAAATGGGTTTCGACTCCTTTCCAGTCATTTTAAGTAGACTCTGAGCGCTGGAGTTGTTCCCGGTACAATCCCAATTCGCATCCTCTATACAACGATAGGTAGAATTACACGAGCAAATCCTTCAATGACTGTCAGACTGTGTTTAGGGAAACTGTCACTTCCTGTCCTCCTCGTCTTCGTCACAACACTCACAACCGGCACCAGTACATTTCAAGTACATTTTCATTGACAAGCGCCGAATCAATAAAATTCTGTATTGGCCGGTCTTTGCGAAGTTTCGGCCTGCGAACACCAGAGATCGGACGGCCGCCGTGCCGCATCCCGAGTATCGGCAAGCAGACGGGCAATATAATTTTGGCGGCCATCATGGGACTGGTCTCGCGGAACCGAGCGGCATGTGGAATGCCGAATATGTTTCAGTAACAACTCTAAGTCCCGCGCCGACACATAGCGGACGGCGTGGTCGGGTAGTAAACACGGAGAAGCTAAAACCCTAACTACGCGAACGCAGACGACCCCACCACAGATGGAGGACTAGACAAAATTCTGTGCAAGTATTTGATATTGAATGGGTACATTGGGAGCAAATTTCATTTTGATTTTCAGGCCGCAACAAACGGCCTGATCAAAACAGGCAACTGATTGCCTGCATTCTTGTCGCTCCTCAAGCCCGGAACCTGCAAGATGGGACCGATAATCCGTCCAACATTGTCAGCTGGAACGGCGAGCTCGAATTCAAGGGCGCGAATCAGGGTGAACATCAAGGCTTTCAGCCTGCGGACGTAAATGAGGGGAATGAAAAGGGATTCAGCGCTGGAACTCACTCGATGATCGAGAACCTAAACCCAATACACGCTCGCGCTCCGCCAAGGAAGGTCAGCATTTGACCCCAAACTCCAGGAATTTGAGTAGATACGGCAGTGTTGCGCTCCCATCGCTCGGGTCTAGATTCCGAATCCACACAAAGCAAGTTAAGCCAAAGTCAGAAAACGCCTCCAAGTAAGTTAGACAACCGCAGAAACTGACATATACTCCTCCGCATCCGGCCCCCAGATCTCCGTATCGCGGTTCACCGCCAAAATGGCTATTTGCACGATTTGGCCTTTGCGAATGCTTCGTGCGAGGAGAAAGGAATCAATGTAAGTACAGAATCGCTTTGCGTTTGCAAGGGAAAAGTGAGCTCACTGCAGCGTATCATGAACGATCCCATCGCGATCCGTGTACGGATGCGCTAGCGGGATTATGTCATCGCGCATCGCTGTGCGGACTGGGAAGACAAGCGAGATTCAATGCATCAGTTAACGCGCACGGAAGCGATCATTCAAGATTCAAGACGCACAAGTGAACGGCACGGGGGCGTGCGCGCGGAGTGTCTCGCGTACAACGCAGTCGAGATAAGGAAGTGCATTGAGGTCGTCCATCGAGGGGTTGTCATTGTCGAGGGTAAGTAGTTCGGCGCGGAGGCGTTGTTGAACTGCGGGGTTTCGGGCGAGTTCGAAGATGGTCCAAGAAGCGGCGGTGCTATGAAAAAAAATTATCAGAGAATCGTAATACACGCTTGTAACATACCTGGTGCTGAAAATTGGCGACGAGTCAGTAAATAATGAACGTCACGGCAAGAAATAGAGAAAGGACGGACGTTTCATGGCCCGCTACCAAGAACGTCGGCACCTCTACAATATTAATTTTCGTCAACATCACCACGCTCAACAACGTTTGAATATCAATGAAAATCACTCACGCGCCACAACATCCTCATCCTTCATCCTCTGGGCCTCCGGAATCGCCTTATCCATATTAGCTCTCACAAGCAACGAAAGGAGATCCCTTGCTGAGCGATTATCCACGTCCATATTCCCCGTCGCCACCTGACGCTTACTCTCCTCAAGCAAACCGAAGCCGATACGACGCATTGTGGCTTGGGCTGCTTCGATGGTGTGGTCGATCTTCGTGTTGGGCTGGGAAGGATAGTTATTAATACGTTGAGTCGCCGAGGAACGGGCTCATAAATAGATATGCGGACAGACGAACGACGCACCAAAAAAGGCCGCAACGATGGCATAAGAAGCTTAGCGATTCCAAGGAACGTCTTCTGCACATCTCCGAGGGCAGCCACCTTCATGAACGCCTCGTGTAACTCGTCCCTAATTCCGTTTCCTCCTGACTCAGCGCTGCCGAGCGAGTTGAAGTCGTAGTTGAAGCCTTCGTTGTTCAAGGGTCAATCCAAATCCAAATACAACTTAAAAGGGAAAGATGAAGGAGGCGGGTGCGCACCGGCTTTGCCAATGATATCGAGCGCGGCGGTGCCGAACTCTGGGATGACGTTCAGTCTTGCTTGTCCCCTCCCGCTTTCAAGAGCTTTGTTTGTCCAGACGTCGCGAAGCTACGTAGAATTATCATTAATATTTAGGACGTGAAGCGATTGTAATTTCACATGCCTGTTTGGATTTCTCGACGAATAGCTCTGTCAGGGCGCGTAGATGGACTGGGCCGAAGGCAGGGTTCTGGGGGGAGGAGGAAGTAAGAAAGTAAGAAAGAAAGAAGCGGACGTCAATGATTCGATATGACTCGCCATGACTTTTCTCTGTATATATGATACGCCAACGAGTCAGGTATTATTATCTCCAGAGATTCGAAAGAAGCTTAAGCGGACCTGCGTCTTATGCTGATCCTCCTCGACAACCAACACACCTGTACGATGACTCAATCCACGAACATAACTTACTTACTTTCACTGTGATCAGACGCACCCGGGCCAACCATACGACTAAGAAGCCACCGACCAGCCTCGCTCTTCTGATAAACATAATGGTTCGCGAGAACGTGCTGAATCGCCTTCGTGTCCGTCGTATAAAGCATCGAAGTCTTGACGTCGAGAAAAAAACCGATTGAATATATATCAAGTTCTCATTGAAAGGAGTGAGTGAACGCACCCCGAGAACCCCGTTCAGCCGCACGGTATGCCCGTACTCCTTCGTCCACAGTCCTTCCTTGCCATCGAGCTGAACGGCACCGCATTTAGTCGCATGCGAGAAGAATTTGAAGACGGAAAGAGAACCCACATTCTTAAGCAATTCCGTCCGATTTCCCCTCAACCAATGCTCACTCTCCGGCCCCGGAACCTTCCTCAGCGCACAAGTGTACTCGATGTAGTAGGCCTTCAATACGCGGTAGATAACGTAGAACCCGAGGGCGGCTAACGGGAATGAGAGGGTTGTAGGCATGGGTTGAGTGAGTATGAGATTCGATATGTAACCGGAGGAATAAGGAGGAATCTGCTGCTTTTGAAGGCCAGAATTTAAATCCACCCTGCGCGATGCGATTGGTTGACGGATAGACGGTTATGAAGCCGGATTGAATGTTGCGCCGGCAAACTGCGTAAGCAAAATCACCCATCGGTCTCCGTAACCCGACGGAAGTCGTCGGAAAGCAAAGCCATGTGAGACCTACACTGACGCGCAGATCTGGGATGAGAATAATGGCGTCGTTGGAGGCGGGTAACTCTGTGAATTGCGGTGTGATTGACGCCAAACGGGGAGCCAGTTGCGATCAGGCGCGCGTAGATCATCAGGTAGGCAAACCTCGTCAAGAAAATGCAGCGAGAAAAGAGTCGAGTAGTACGGATGAAGCTGGATTTATTTTCAATCAGAACAGATAGAACGGAGAGACCAAGTGGGCGAGCAAGCGGCTAGGCGGCGTTCAGTGCCACCCGAGTCGGACCAGACAAGTTTTGAGCAGGTCAGGCTCAAATCAAAGCAGTTTCGAATGATATTAGAAGCTCAAAGTCGTTCCGAGCCCATCGTCAGCGGTATCGAGGGAAGCAAAAGCGAAAGCGGTTTGAAGAGGTAAAGGTTGAAGACAAGAGGCGGAGTCACATCCATCACATCAATAAGTGATGCTCACAACACGCTCAAACAAAGGCATCTTGCTCTCAACCATCATGTCGTCGACATCGACTCTCGAGCGAGCTTGTTGCGATACTCATCCGACTTCTACTCTGCTTTTCGAATCATCCCCTGCTTGTCGAATCCATTTCTGTCCACCACTCTGCGCGTCATGAAACAATCGACTCCTTCAAGATCATTCGATCTTTGGCCAATCTTTGGCTCGCAAGACTGGCGTCTCCCCGTCTTCACCGTGGCTCTGGCCTGTTCAGTATTCAAGGTGGCTTCAGGTTCTCTTCCATTTTCCTGCATTCCTCTGCCTCCCGATTCCATGATGCCCGCTGATCACCCTCGCCGCTCATATATTACTGCTGCCATACTCCTTAGCACCAAGCATTACTTGGTCTCTTCGTTCATCATTCAAACGTAACACAATCTCCTCCCAGAAGTGAGAGAAGCTCTATAGCCGGAGGATGCTCGACCTAGTGAGTGATTCTCCGGACTGACTCTGACGAATTACCCCTGCAGAACTACAGACCCGCGGTGGCCGCACTCGCACTTCGTTCCCCTTGTTCATGATATTCAGCGAGCTCCCTTGTTTGAATCAGGATCGGGTCTTATCTCAAGGAAAAATGTTCACTCTCATTTTATGTTTCCTCGTTGTCTCATGGATTGGCTCTAGATCTTTCACGTTGTCAAGCACGCTCCGTCTCGTTGCCAGAACTGCCTGTCGACTCAACCCTCGACGAATTCTAGATTGTTCAAGACCCATGGTGGCCGTACTTGCGCTTTATGCTCGTGCCCTCGTCGCTCACGAGTTTGGCAGGTGCACCCGTTCGATTCGGGGATGGGCTTGAGGCCTTGCAGCGGCGAATGAACTTTTTGGTGTGTTCCCGAATATTTCTTCGCTGTTGTTCGACTGCCTTATATCTTCGATTCAGAAACCGATCCTCAAATCAACTTCAGATCAAACTTGTTGGGTTTCAATTGGCATTTCGAGTGGTCCTAGACGGTCTTTGGTCTTTTATCTCGGCGAGTTTTCGACGTTTTCCTTAAAACCTAATTCAGATTCAACAAAGAGGTGGAAGTCCAAGCCAAGTCACCGAAGGCGAATTTACCATGCGGTTTCAAAATGTATCTACCTACTTACTGTTGAATCCCAAATAAGCCTATCAACGACTCGTGGGGGCGATTCCTGCCTTTGATTAGCAGCAATATGCAACCATTACCGTGCAGCAGGCGTTCCCGTTCAATTGGGGATCGGGTCTTCGATGCTCAATCTGATGTGACGTTGAGATGATTTTTTTTTTTGCATTTGTTTATTGCATCGTTTTGGAAGCCAACGTTACTAGGAATAGGTATCGCACTCCGTAATTTGATTCGCCGTCTTAGGAGGGACGGTTGAGAGCATTGGTTGTCATTGTCGACTGGGTGGTAAAATGGTTGACTGATGAACTAAGTAAAAATTCCGGTGATGTAGTTACTGATCTAAAAATTACTTCGAACACTCATACCTCATTCAGGACCAGCCGCATAGATCCTGGTCTCTTGGAACAATATAGAAACTCGACAGTACTTCCCCAATTGATTGACTTTGTTGACCAGGCCGAAGAACCGGATCATGGCAAAGTGATGACGATCAACACAGCTTTGCGTCTTGCTTTCGACCACCACAAGTTGACCACAAGACTACCATGTCCTCGAGCTTTGGTGCCTGCGTAACGCCTCTTCTGCAATTGACTGCAGCAAGACAATATCTCAGGTCATTTGTGGCCGTGATTAACCTACGCATCTCCGCGCTTCGACCGCTCAACTGTGACGTGGCCATGTTTCGACTTCGTCTATGGTTTTTCTCTGCCCTACAATCCGATGTCTCCATCAAAATTCTTGACCCATAAGCTCTGCATGTGCTCTACTCGATAAGAGACTTTCCCCACGGCCTTGCTTTCTAACTTGAATTTCTGCAACTCGCCGATATATCGACAGCTTGAAACTGGAATAACCGCTCATCGATATACTTAGGTCATTGTTACTGTCTACCAAGCGCCTCGGCCATACTTCTCTCAATGTTGCTCACACGCAGCCTTTTCCTTGCACTCGCAATCTAGTATGTTTCTTTCACTCTAGAGTCAGTTCCCTTGATCTAAAGTTGTGCACATACCGAACCTGATTGTTTCTGACTGTCAGTCTTCAATCTGTTCTCTCCCTGCCCCTCGATCTAGCCAGTTCAGAGCCATAGCGTATAACGGACTACCCCGCCAAGCCTTGCATGACTGCCCCCATCAAGCCCCCATCTCCGCGAAAGTAATCAATCTCCGGACTCCTGCTCATACAGCATCGGGACCATCGATAATGAGCTCCTCTCTCCCTTCCCTTGAGCATTCATCTCCCTCACCACCTGCCGACGTCGCCTTGCACATTCGCGAGATCATAACTCAGCAATCGGCGGCGCGCTGAATCTCCGGCCCGTCGGGCTGTGCCAACTCTGTCTCTTCCGACTCCGACCAGAAAACCCAAGGAGAACCTACCTGTAACTGTTCTCGAATGCTAATTGTTTCGCTTCCTGACTTTGTCTTCCCAGCTCATCGATCCGTGCAGATTGAGGCGATAGCCCTGAAACAGTGAAGCACACTGGCGACGACTCAGGGCTTCCCACGACCCCAATGCTATTGTTCTTTGCTTCCCGTTTTCGGGAACTTCTCTCAGCTGTACAACAGGCGAAATGATAGTTACTAGGAGACGATTCCAAGACAAAGTACTGGCGCTTTGTCCTCTTAATTTCCCAAGGTACGCCTCGTTGATGATGCATAGCTTTAATACTAGACCGTTGATGTTGTTTTCCGATTCGTGGGCATTGTACTGCAATGTATTGTCTCGATTTAGGAGAACAGGTTCCAAAAGTGCGGCCCTTATTGTTAGTCCTCTACAACATGTAAGACGACGCCAGATTACAAGGGCAGCAAGATATAAGATGGCAGGCTGTTGCTCGAGCTCCCCCAAGTCACATCCATTGAAGATCGAATACCATCGGTGCGCTGCAGCCTCACTTCCCTTCACATTCCTGCTCTCTGTCTCATTTCTGCCACAAAGTCCACGAAAAGATGTCCGCAAACGCTCTCCCCAATGAAATCTCGACGATGATTTTCATCTGGGCCGTCGAAAACGCAGACAGCATTAAAACCCACCCCCGAGCCAACCGAATCCCATTATCCCGACACCAAGCTCGCGGCCTGCGCTATTGGCAAGACTCCATCATCGACATCGGGCAAGTTAACCGTCGCTGGAGAAACCTTGCCCGAGCGAGACTCTGGCAGCGGTTCGATGTTGAATTTGGAGACGAAGACGACTATCCAATCGTACTAGAGCTGCTACTCCAGCTTCTCGGACAGCCCGGCCATCCCAACAATTGTTGGAGCCTAGAGCTCGAGCTCAATTGTAGCGAACGAATGCCTCACCGTGTCCTCAAAGACGTTGTCATTCCGTACGGCCGGCAGATTAGGGTATTGGATATCATCGTCGACGACCATCACCTCCGCACCTTCTTCCATCTCCCTCCCGACACCTTCCCCCAGCTCGATCGCTTGACGTTCCTCTGCCAGATGGAGAACCCGGAGGAGGAATGGCATGTATGTCATCCAGACGACACCACGCGTACACCCATGGAACAACTGGCGCCCCGGCTCTCTAGCTTTGCGATCAGCATCACCAATTGGGTGTTTTGCAGCGGCAAGATTGACCCCCTTGCGCTGGGGCTGAATCTCCCTGCGATGCGGAGCTTGGAGATTCGGATTCCCGTGCCGGAAGAAAGTTTGTATCGTATGCTCCCGCTTCTCGACTCGCTCGAGAGGTGTGCGTTTCATCTGGACGTTCACGCTTCGGCGGAGCATTATAGTTTCGACGAGTCGGACGACGAGGAGGGCAATGTCAGCGGGATATGGCCCATCGCGGACGATGATGACGCGCCTCTGGATCATGAGTCAAACCCAGCTCAACCTCGACCTACAGATGAGACTCGAATTGTCCTTGCATCAATAACGCATCTCGAACTGGTATTCTCCCGCTACGCATCTGTCACAGCCTTCCTCCTTCGCTTCCACCTCCCCGCTCTCATCTCCTTCACGCTGAACCACCAGGGCGAGTCGTATTATTCCGAAAACCACAACACATTCCATACCTCGTTCATGGAATATTTCCGGCGATTTGGGATAAGGCTCACGCGGTTGAAGTTGATTAATGTGTATGATATGTACGCGGAGCAGTTGATGGATCTGTTGGAACACCATCGGAATTTTGAGTTGGAGTTGGTGCATTGTCAAGGGAATTTTGATGAGTTGGTTGATGGGGATGAGGATCGGGATGGGGAGGAAGAAGCAGAGGAAGAGGAAGAGGACGAGTAGGCGAAGGGATTGTGAGAGGTGCAGAGTGAAGTGGCGAATGTAGGTTTCTGAAGCATGTATACCCATCGCGGAGCGTTCCTGTCTATGTAATTCAATTATGAGCAACAGCGAAAATATTACCATAATTAGCAGAGGCGTTCTGAGCGACCGTACAAGGTTCGTAAAGAAATTTCAAATCAACCACCCCCTCTCTCTTTCTCTGTCCCTCCTAC
Source organism: Favolaschia claudopus (assembly GCA_037176885.1). Taxonomy (NCBI): domain Eukaryota; kingdom Fungi; phylum Basidiomycota; class Agaricomycetes; order Agaricales; family Mycenaceae; genus Favolaschia; species Favolaschia claudopus. Next base: position 1,909,557 of record JAWWNJ010000032.1, on the reverse strand, counting down.
GCCGATGGACAATCAAACCCCGTCGAAGTAATAAACGTCAACCCATACAGCCCGCCCGGCGCGCCGTTCAACTCCGCAACTACAATTAATGGAAACAGTCATCCATTCATTCATGCCCAGCTCACACGCAAGAAAACACTCACGAATTCGTATCGATCGCAAACCCACCCAGCGCAAGGAGCGGGCCTGCGCTAGTGACGTTGAATGCGGTTCCGCTGGCGGAGCCGAAGGGCTGCAAAATAAATTAAATGGAAAGGGGAGAGGAAGAGATCGAGTCAGCGAGCGTTGAAGAGAATAAAGAGAGAAGAGGAGGAGGAAATAGCCGCGCGGAGAACTTACCCCCACAATCCGCGTCGCGTTAGTAGCCGCGTCGAGAATCTCAAACTTGAGTTGTAGGATACGAAGTCCAAATGGGGCGCGTGTGCCGCTGACGCCGGCGACGCTCCTGACTGTTTCGTTTGCTAAAAAGTTAAAGATCATTGACAATACCTCAGTCAGCTCAGCTCAGACGAAGGGGAAGAGGAATGGATGATATACTGACCGCTTAAAATTACCGCGGTATTCGTGGGCCCGTCCGCCGACTGGGACGTGCCGAGACCGCAAAAAGTAACTTGAGGGGGGTTACTTGTACTTTGATGGCCGCTTATTTTCGCTGGGCGTACGTTGCGTTACTTTACTTTACTTTGATGTACTTTTCCCACGCTTGGCGAAACTTACTTTTACTTGCAGGCTTAAAATTCAATTGTCAAAACAGATATTCCGGGGCATTTGAGTAGGGCTAGAGTTGAGTGATTTGAGTCTTCCTTGAGTCTTTACACCCCTATAGCTTTGTCCGCAGCTGTCGCTTCTTGATTAGATGTTTTTCTGCACCTCTTCAGCTCACTCGCCGTTCCTGACAGCAAGAATCAAACAATACGAGATATTATGGGACCATTATATTGAGCTTTAAGTGGAAGAAAGATCCCTCTCGGCACCGTTACATTCTTCGATCAAATCAACCACGATTGAATCATTTGAACTCGCGTTGTATTTGCGCAAATCCCTCTCAATTATTGAAGTTACTTCCCTCCCATACTGATCCACAGACAGTGAATTCTTATCTTCTTGTTCAAATATTTTTGATCATGCAGATCCAGTATCTGATCTGATACGGGTACTTAGTCCTTAGAAGCGAACCCAAGTCAAATTCATTTCTGACCCGTACCTATTTGCGGTGATGGTGTATCTAAGTAGTTGTCCCTTATCTCTTCCAGGTAAATGAGTGAATGAAGAGCCATAGCGAGCAACCAGTACAAATTTTACTTTACTTGACAGTGACTGCTCGTCCCTTCGTCGTTTACTTCTCTGTACTGTAGTTGAATTCTCTTTACTTTACTTTGCTTCCTTCTACTTTACTTTACTGTAGTCTACCTAACTCCGATTAACTTTACTCCCTTACTGTACTCGATAGAAGACTTCAGCTTGGTTTGCAACCGACCTGCTCATACCCGCTGCATACGGAACGGGAACTACTTAGCCTTATTTCCCGAGCTTTACTTGTACCATTCTTTACTTATACTTTACTTGATCTTTACTTGCCAATGCTGTGTTCAATACGGTACGGGTGCAACATGTACAGGGATTTCGACACTCCTGGTAAGTAACCAACCAAGTACGAGGATCAGCCTTGATCTCCTTTATTACCCCGTCACATGCGACGTCGTGTTCAACTCAACTATACTTTTCATGGACTTGATTTGATTTGATTTGATTTGATTTGATTTGATTTGATTTGATGTTCTACTGTTATCGTATCTGGCCCGTGGGCTACGCGATAGTACACTACGGTTGTATCTAAGGAATCATAAGCTACGTGTAAGTAAGGATCCGTATTTTATCGTAAATGGAGGGATAAACTAAGTAGAGAAACATACAGGGAAATCTTGTGGGGGCGGGGGGCAGGATTTGGGTTGGTTGATGCGATAGGGAGGAAAAGGATCGCCATGCTGGTGCTTGTCTGCAGAGGAGAGGGAGACAGAAAGAAAGATTATGGCCGGAGTCAGCGGTAAGCTAGTAAAATATTATGCGAGAGATGCAACTTCATGAAAAACGACGCGTAGCAGTGACGAAAGCCACGAGATCCTTAAGAAGGGCGGGGTGGGAGAGTAAGGACGGGACGTCAACTGATCCAAGGAGCCCCGCTGAATAGGAAGCTTGCTGTAGTGGGCGGCGGAGGTGCTCCCAAGCCGGGCAGTGCAGCAGAAAGTGGACACGAGTTTCTCGGGCGCCGCACGCTGGGCAAGCGGGAGAGTCAGTTTGACGTAGTCGGAACCTCGTCGCGTTGAGAGAGGAGAAGTCCGTGCGGAGGCGCGATATGAGAGAGAGATGACGGCGCGCGGGATGCTAGCAGTGTATGGCTGCCGAAGGATGGTGGATGGTGGAGTCCGATCAATTTGACGTAGGGCAGACCCAGTCGAGCTCAACGCCCAGCGTTCCGTCCAGCGCGTGACGATGTTCTCGCGAATGCGACGCCGACACGTTGTAAGGGAGACGAAGGCCGAAGGCGAAGGGGTCAGGCGCGTCGCATCCTTTGCAGCCACGTCGGCGAACTCGTTCCCTGCGGTTCCAATATGCGCTGGGGTCCACAAGTTGGTGATTCGAAGGTGAGGATGGAGTTCCTGTGCTTGACGGAGCAGGCGGTCGTAAGCGATGGCTCTGAACTGGCCGGAGCGCGGGGAGGTGGAGAGAACGGACTGCAGACCCGCCTGGGAGTCAGAAACAATCAACACGGTATCATGCCCGTCACGCAGAGCCTGTGCCTGTCCTGTCCAATGCTTTAGCTACTTAGTACTCTTACTTGTCGCTTTACTTTACTTTACTGGCACTTGATTTACTTTACTTGCACATACTACCTGCTTGCTCGTACTTGCTACTTTACTTTACTTTACTTGCATTTACTCTCCTTCAGGTTGACCTGTTGTAGACTCGGAGACAGCTGAGTTTCCTCCATTGTTAGTCTGCTTCAGTTTACTTTACTGTACTTGATTTACTTGACTGTACTTCAAGTTACTTGTCAGCACCCAAAGTTACTTGGCTTTACTTTAAGTTACTTCACCGTACTTGGCAATACTTTCCGGTATAGAATCGAACCTACCTCTTGTGACTTGCATCGGATGCTCGGGATAGCTTCATGGAGGTGTGCCGAAGCTCGGCAAGCGGCAATATTCCGTGTGCCGAAGTTTCAGGAGTCAGCGATGATGCAACAGTGCTTGATTTTACTTGGCAATTTACTTGCGTAGTTTCTACTTGTACTTCATTTAGTTGAGGCCGATCTCTTGTAGCCTCGGGGAAAGTTGAGTTTCTTGCGTTGTTAGTCCGATTCTGTTCCCTTTACTTTACTATACTTAGATTTTACCTGGTCTGCACTTAAAGTTACTTGGCAGTACTCAAAGCTACTTCCCTGTACTTGAGGATGCTTCACCGTACCGAATTGATCCTACTTCTTGTTACTTGCATTGGACCCTCCGGCCAGTTTCGGATAGCTGTGCCGCAGCTCGGCATATACCAATGCTGCGGGTGCCGAAGCTTCGGGAGTCAGGGGCAGGCTGAACTCCTCGGCATGTTGAATGCAACGACTGAAGGAAACTGACCAGTCTAAAGACAGATTCACGGGGCTGCAACTTGATGTAGCCTCTACTTCTGTAGAGCAATCTACAGCTCTAATTGAACCGTTCCTTTCGAGTGTGGATAACTTTTCGACTAAAACAGTCAACGGTTACTTAGCAGTGCTTGAATTTACTTAGCAGTTCTGAACCAGTTCACTTGAGTAGCTTCTACTTGTACTTTGCTTTACTTCTACTATAATGTACTTTACTTTACTTCTACGGTACTTTACCCTTACTTATACTGTGATTTACTTATTGTGAGCTGGCAAAATCGCGCTCACCATGGAGGTCTGCGGCGTGCGCCGTTCAAACAAGGCGGAATGAGTGACGGCCGAGTATGGCTAGGGTCAACCCGGAACTTGCCCAAAGCTCTTCAAGGAGAACTTACCCACCCAATTCGTCCTACTAAAGCAACTGGTTGTTCAATCATTTATACGAGCGCAATTACAGTTCATTCTCCGGCTTACTATTACTTCCCACAAGAATCAACGCTATCTCAACCCAAGTAGTTAGCTGTTTGCGCTCTCAAGATTCAGGAAGCATTGTAATATCAAGCTAGCGAATAAACGAATTCAGTTCTTCCCCCTTCAATCAGTGCTGTACATTGAAGCGGTCAAGTACGGGGCTTCATTCAATTATCTTTACTTTGTTTTGGTTTGCTACTCTTCGATATCGTACTCCACCTTGATCAATTGAATTAGATAGGCTTTCCACTTAGTGTTAACTACCAGTTGATCTGCCACTGATTAATGGAGGAGCAGCCTGCTGCCAAACAGTCGTTCAACTAGATTATTCAGTCTCCTCACTGTTGTTATTATTTTCAAGCATAACGCATGATTCACGGCCCCATCGTTGAACCGGGAGTACTCACAGGTGAAACGGCAGCTGCCTGATGGAGCTACAATTGCTCTTCGGTGAAGAATTTTTGACGCTGGACTCGGAACAGTCGATTTTGACCCAATTCTATTCAAACATCGCTTTCAGGGCAGAAGTTGGATTGCTTGATGCATTCCGATGCTTGGTATGAATCCATAGTTCGATTCTGGGGTTGATGTGAAGTCAGTTTTCAGCTTCGCCGCAGATGCGTTGACAACATACTCGAGAATATCAATGTACACCTTGAACCGAGTCAGAAGTAACTCCTCGGCAAGATATTTGCTTCAAAAATCTCGGTGAGTTGAGCACAATAGCGATTCAACGAGGCTGATCATAGATATTTGGTTTTAATTCAAAGTAAAAAGTCGAGGAGAAGTTCTCAACACACCATATATCTCGGACAGCTCGTAAACTACACAGCCATTCTTGACATTTCGGGATCTCAAACTGCTCAGGCAAAAGGATTAAATTGAATTCAACAAGTGCGGCAAGCACGCCACATTAGGTGTTCTGGAGAAATATCAACTCAATTTTGGCTTCGGAGTGAGCAATTTGCTTATAGTTTGCCTCCCTGTATGCCTAATTTGCCGAAAATCTCAATAGAACAGATAAATGAATGATTTTCGGTCGAATCCCGATGAATGACTATCGTGTCTATTGACACGATAAGCGGTTTTTATCAACATAATGCCCTGAAAGGCTGGCAAAGCGCGCAGACTCATCAGAAGAAAGGAACATTACCTCAAATAGCCTCCAAGACAGTCTCCTAAGCATTCCTAGTGGATTTGAAGGGAAAAGTTAAGGGAAAGTAAAGAAAAGTAGGATTTGTCGACGCCGCCAGCCAAAGTAAGATCAGCAAAAGTTACTTTTGCCATCAGATGGCATCAAAAACTTGTACTTTTACGTGAAAAGTTTGCTTTCTCAGCCAAAAGTAACGCAACGTACATTTTGGCAGGTAAAGTAAGTTTTGACAAGTAACTTTAGTAACCATCGGACGTGCCATGTGAGATCGTTGTTGTTTGAGTGTTGCCTAAGCCTGAGGCGTAGGTGACTGCGATTCCGTCGATCTTGAATGCATGTTAGCTTTCTGTCACGTCCCGTGCCCCTTACGGCACTCTGAACTCCGACTCCGAACTCCGGCCCCACGTCAAACACCGACCGGACTCGGACTTGCCTTCGGACTCCGGGTTTTACGCAATGAAGGTCTTCTGAGCGTTTTCCCGTATAACCGTCTTGGCATTCTTATTGTCTCTTGCCTCATGTATGTTCCTATGACTTATGCATCACCGACATCCATCCTCCGTTATTATCTTCGCTTAACACTTACCATTTTCGTCCGGACTCCTTATTGTTCTTATTGTTCTCCACCGGACTTACTCCGGACTTTCTACTTAGTATAAATACTTCTGTATTCCGTCTATGTACTTTAGTCTGAATATCGACTAAGTCTGTCTCTATCTTTGTTTGACTCCGTCCGAACTCCGCTCCGACTCCGCTCCGCAAATTGGGCCTTGGGCGTTCGGAAGGGCGCAGCGCACGAGCTGAAGCCAAGCCCACTCCGACACCTCGGACTCCGATCTCCGATCTCCGACCTCCGGTTCCGATCCGCGGACTTTGCCCTTTGAGTCCGTACACAGTACTTGACAGTATATTCAGACTACACTTCTGACGCCCACTGTCTATGAATCGGGAGCCTTTCATCGGACCTCTCCCGAAACAACAAGCCGACCGCGAACAGCGTGCTGCAGCCCGGCACCACCGCAGTCAGCTCATTGCTCCCCAACCAGTTTCTCCGGTCCGAACTTCTTTCCTCACCACATCTTCTGGCATTGCCGCTCGGGAAGCGGAATCTCGACGTCTTACGGATAACTTCGATCAAAGTCGCTGGGCTGCTTACCAGGCTTCTCATCCGACGGAAATCTACTCCAGGGAAGTCTTCTCAGCGAATCTCCGGCGGACCTCCGAAGCCGCTGCTCGCGCCGCACACCAACAACGCCAGACTGGGCACGTCTCCGGTATTCCTCCGGCCATGCCCACCATAACCCAAACCACCACTACTACTTTGCCTACGGCTCCGGTTCACCCCATGGACTCCGCGTCCAACGCTCCTCACGATCGATCCCGTTTTGTGCCAGCTGGTCCGACCTCCGTTCTTCGGGAGGCGGACGAGGATCAACGGTCAGTTCACTCCTCCCAGCATCACTTCGGCGGTGCTAGCACTGGATCATGGGTCTGCATTCTCTCGGTCTCCGAGCCCTCCTCGGGGTCCTCGTTCTCACAATCCGTTCCGCGAAGGCTCCGCTCCTCCGCCGGGCCCCGGCGGTGACGGAGGTGGCGATGACGGAGGTGATGACGGAGGCGGTGGAGATGGTCCTTTCGGACCCCGCAATCCACCTTCTCCTCTCCCTCCGCGTTTCGGTCGCCAACCCTTCACTATGAACGACATGCAGGCTCTCCTCGCGACGTTCAACCAATCTCTCGGTCAGGCTATTGGAACTGCCATCACCGGTAACACCGGCTCCTCCGACAAGTCCCGGGCCCGCGTTCGCGACCCGACACTTTCGATGGCAAGGATCCGGACAAGCTTCGGACTTTCCTGTTCCAGGGCCTGCTCAATTTCAACGACCGCCCCAGCGCTTTCCGGAGCGACGGCCAGAAAATCAACTACATGATTTCCTACCTTACTGGCGACGCACTCGGTTGGTTTGAACCCTCCATTGTCGACCCCGATCCTCTCGAGCCAACTCCGGCTTGGTTCTCGGACTACGACGTCTTTGTCCGCGAACTCCAGGTCAACTTCGGAGTTTACGACGCCCGCCAGGACGCCGAAAACGAGATCGTGGCCCTCTCCATGGCCGACAGTCAAAAGATCCAGCGCTACCTTGTCCGGTTCAACAAGCTATCGCAGCTTACCGGCTGGAATGCGATGGCCCTCCGCAAGACCTTTTACGACGGTCTTCCGGAGCGCATCCGGATCAAACTCCGTGACCTCCCCGGCGGACTCCCGACCGCTCTTGACACCATGAAATTGGCAGCTCAGACGATCGACGCGAGTCACTGGGAATGGCAGAAGGAACAGAAACTCCGCACGGCTCACCGGGGTGCTCAGCCTTCGCCGAAGGACAAGCCCGGTAAGCCCGGCAACACCGGTACCTCCGGTAACCAGCCTAACGCGACCACCGCTGCTGTTGCGGGTGGAAACCGCAGGAAGAAGCAGAAGTCCGGTGGCGGCGGGGGGGAACGGCGGGAACGCCGGTGGATCCCCCGCTCAAGCTGCGACTCCTGCTCCGGCCGCGGAGAAACCCTACAAGAAGCACTTGGGCGCCGATGGCAAACTCCTGCCCGCCGAACGCGCTCGTCGCATCGCGGAGAATCTCTGCCTCCTGTGCGGAGGTAAGGGTCACCGTGCTGATGAGTGCCCGAAGAAGAAGTCCGCCGCCGCTCGCGCAGCTACAACTCCGGCTGCCGCTCCCGCTACCGAGCCGGGAAAATGAGCAGCGACCCTCGGACTCCGTCCGCGCGACCCGAGGGTCGCGACGCTACTCCCGATCGCGCGGCTCTTCCCATTTTACGACTTAACGCTTCCCCTCTCTCTGATCCTAATGCTCTATGCCCTGTACTTTCCTCTCCCCAAATTGCCGTCGACTTCCGGACTCTCGTTGACTCCGGTTCGTCGCACTGCTTTATAGACTCTGTTTTTTGTACATCCAATAATCTCACGCGCGTTTCTATTCCTCCGATCGGACTCCGTCTGTTTGATGGCTCCTCCGGGACCACCATATCTGAGAGTGTCCACATAGATATCTCATTTCCCTCTGGTGACTCGACTCCGGTTGAACTCTACGTCACACCTCTGGATTCCGCCTGCTCCGTCGTCCTTGGATACAATTGGCTTACCCGACACAATCCGTTGATTGACTGGGTCTCTAGCCAAATCATTTTCCGTTCGCCCTGCTCCGCTGTTCCAACTCCGGCTCCGTCCGGAGTCTCTCCATCGGTTAAGTCCGATCCTGTTCCTCCTTCAGTGGAGCCTCCTGTTGCTCCGATGCCTCCTCCGCCGTCTCTCCCTTCCGAACCACTTCCGACTCCTCCTTCCATCTCTATCATCGGAGCCGCTGCGTTCGCCTCTGCCCTTCGGGACAAGGGCAACACGGTGTTTCGTCTGGGCCTCTCCGAGGTCTCAGGCAAGTCCTCCGGTATCTCCGATCCTCCGGACCTTTCGGGGATCCCTCCGGAGTACCAGGACTACGCCGACGTCTTTTCGCCCACCGAGGCGGAGAAGTTGGCACCACATCGGCCATACGATCTCAAGATCGAACTCGAGGACGGGGCTGCTCCGCCGCCCGGTCCTATCTATTCCCTTTCCCAGCTCGAGTTGAAGGCCTTGCGCGAGTTTCTCGACAAGAACCTAAACAACGGCTTCATCCGGCAATCCACCTCCCCGCACGGCGCTCCGATTCTCTTCGTCAAGAAAAAGTCCGGTGAACTCCGGCTTTGCGTTGACTTCCGGGCTTTGAACCGAATCACCCGGAAGGACCGGTATCCTCTTCCTCTTATCTCTGATTTGTTGGATGCCGGTCGGAGTGCTAAAATCTTCACCAAAATAGACCTTAAACACGCCTATCACCTTGTCCGTATTGCCGACGGCGACGAATGGAAGACCACTTTCCGGACGCGCTACGGCTCTTACGAATGGCTTGTTATGCCGGAAGGTCTCACCAACGCTCCGGCCGCTTTTCAGCGCTTCATGAACGACCTCTTCTCCGACCTTCTCGACGTCTACGTGGTTGTCTACCTCGACGACGTCCTCATCTTCTCCGACAACCCGGCGGACCACAAGAAACATGTCCGGGAAGTTCTCCGGCGTCTCCGCAAGGCTGGAATGTACGCTTCGCTCAAGAAGTGTGACTTCAGCGTCGACACCATCGAATTCCTCGGCTACATCATTTCTCCGGCCGGACTCCGCATGGACGAGTCGAAGCTCAAGGTCATCCGCGATTGGCTGGAACCCCGTAAAGTCAAGGACGTTCAGTCTTTCCTTGGCTTCGCTAATTTCTATAGGCGCTTCATTGCCAACTACTCGGACATCGTTGTCCCTCTTACGCGCCTCACGCGGAAGTCCGAGAAGTGGCTCTGGTCTCCGGCTTGCCAGGAGGCCTTCGACGCGCTTAAACTTGCTTTCACCACTGCTCCGATTCTCACTCACTGGACTCCGGGAGCCCAACTCATTCTGGAGTCCGAGGCCTCCGACTACGCCATTGCGGCCATTCTGTCGCAAGTCTGCCCCGACGGCCTTATCCGTCCGATCGCTTTCCACTCTCGGACTTTCGTCACCTCGGAGTTGAACTACGACACGCACGACAAAGAACTCTTGGCTATTTTCGAGGCTTTCCGCGTCTGGCGACGCTACCTCGAGGGCGCCGTTCCTCCGATCGACGTCGTCACGGACCACAAGAATCTGGAGTACTTTTCCACCACCAAACTCCTGACTCGGCGACAGGCTCGCTGGTCGGAGCTGCTCTCCGCCTTCAATTTCATTCTCCGCTTCCGCCCTGGTCGCCTCGGAGGCAAGCCCGATGCCCTCACTCGCCGTTGGGACGTCTACCCAAAAGAGGGGGATAGTGGCTACGCCAGTGTTAATCCGCATAACTTCCGACCTGTATTCACTCAGCATCAGCTCAGCGCTTCGCTCCGGGCCTCCGCTGTGTGGACTCCGGCCCTCCGGGCAGGTCAACTCATGGACGTTACTCAGCTCCACGCGGATATCCGAGCGGCTATTCCTTCCGATCCTATTGCTAAGCTCCATTTTAATACCTCTTCCAATCCCCGATGGGTTACTCATGACGGTCTTCTATACCAAGACGGACGAATCTTCGTACCGGACTCCGGCGATCTCCGCCTCCGGGTCCTCCTCGACAAACACGATCACCAACTCGCTGGACACTGGGGACAGAATAAAACCCTGGCCCTGGTCCGACAGGAGTACGTGTGGCCCGGACTCCGGACTTTCGTTAAGGACTATGTCCGATCCTGCGTATCTTGCAAACGAGGCAAGTACGCCCGTCACAAACCGTATGGCTTACTCCGGCAACTCCCAGTTCCTGAACGTCCGTGGGACTCCATTTCCATGGACTTCATCGAACAGCTGCCTATGTCCGACGGATATACCAGCATCCTCGTTATCGTTGACCGGCTGTCCAAGATGGGGTTGTTCATCCCCTGTCGCGGAAAGATTAACGCCTCCGAGCTTGCCCATCTCTTCATCCTTCACGTCTTCTCCAAACACGGAGTTCCCCGACACGCTACTTGCGACCGCGGTACGGAATTCATCGCTCAGTTCTTCCGGTCTCTCGGAGATGCTCTCGGAATGAAAATTCACTACACCGCTGGCTATCACCCATCTGCCGACGGACAAACCGAGCGCGTCAACCAGACTATCGAGCAGTACCTCCGTATCTATTGCAACTACCAGCAGTCTAACTGGGCTCCGCTTCTCCCTCTCGGCGAATTCGCTTACAACAATGCTCCGTCCGACACTACCGGAGTATCTCCGTTCTTCGCCAACAAGGGATTTAATCCTTCTATTGATGTTCACCCCGAGCGCGACTTGGTCTCCGCGCGCGCCCGCGACTACGTTACGGACTTGGACGAACTGCACCAGGAACTCCGGAAGCAGATGTCCGCCGCTCAGAAACGTTATCAAGGTCCTGCGGACAAGCGCCGGACTCCGGATCCGAAGATCAACATCGGTGACGAAGTCTACATCAGCGCCGCCGGATTCCGCTCCGCTCGCCCCGGGAAGTCCTTTACGGAGTTGTTCTACGGCCCTTACAAGGTCCTGGCGCAGCCCGGTCCCGCTTCTTTCACCGTCGAGCTTCCAAAAGATAAGCACCTGATTCATCCCGTCTTCCACATATCCCAACTCGAACTCAGCCATCCTAATCAAATCCCCGGTCGGGTCCAACCTCCGCCTCCGCCGATCGAAGTCGACGGAGAACTGGAATGGACTATCAAAGAGATTGTTAGTAGCAAACTCAACCGCCGGCGGAAACCTCCGCTCATGTACCTTGTCCGTTGGGACGGGTACGAGGGATTACCTCAGGAGTACGATTGGATGCGCGCGGATGAACTCGGGAATGCTCAAGAGGCCATTGAGGACTTTCACAAGGCGCATCCGGACTTGCCTGGTCCATTACCGCTTTGACCGGACTCCGTCCGGACTCCGGTGCGCTCTAACCTCTGTGTCTCTATTGTCTGCCTCGACTTCCTCCCTGTCGTCTCGTTCCCCTTCTCTCTCTTATCTCATCCCCGGCCACCTCTGTATCACTTCCGGCCACCTCTGTATCACCACCTTCTTCCGGTTCGGACTCCGTGCGCAGTTCAAGATATTATATTTACATTTTTTTGGGCCAAGCGGGCCCAGCGCGCACAAGTATTCTACGGGCTCTTTGGCCCCCGACTCCGGCAGTCCGTTTCTGCGACTAATTTCCGGTGGCCGTCCCCGACCCACCGGCCTCCGTCTCCTCGTCCTCTCCGAGCGCATCTGGCTCCTCCATCGGCCCATGCACCGGACCTTCCTCCTCCTCCGAGTCGGAGTCGGAACCCGACGACGACTCCTCCGTCTTCTTCTTCTTCTTCTCCTCCGCATCCGACTCCGAGTCTTCCTCTTCCTCGTCCTCTTCATCGTCCTCCGACGGCGCAACCGGACCCCGCGTGTCCGCCACGTACTCCAATCCCGGAGATTCCTCCCGGACCGTCGTCATCCGAACCCGATCCCACACCTCCCCCATCCGCACCTCTATCGCCGCCAACCGCTGCTCCATCCGTCGGACCCCGGTCGCTACTCCGCGCAAGCTCGCCGCAATGTCGGCCAGGTGTCCGTTGGTGTCCTCCGTGAGCTGCGAACGGTGGACGGTGTGCTCCACGAAGTGGCTGCTGAACGTCTCCAGCACACGCGCCAGCTCCGTCATGGCCGGACCGCCACGAGCGGGCTCCGACGCTGGCGGAGCTCCGTGCTCCGACGTCCGCTGTCTCTTGTTCTCGTTGTTCGGACCGAACGAACAGCCAAGCTTCTTGCCGGCGCAGCGTGCGCAAGCCGAGGCGCGTCCTCCGACACGCCGCTCGCACTTGGCGTTGTCCTGGACGCAGCGTTCGCACTGTAAGTCAAAGTCAGCGGAGTCCGTACTCCGGACTGCGACGCACCCTGGTGATCTCTTCCACCTCCACCTCCTCCGACGACTCCCGATCCCTCTTCTTATCCTTCTTCTTCTCCGCCGCCTTCTCCGCCGCCTTCTTCTTCCGCTCCCTCTCCTTCTCCTTCTCCGCCTTGACCCTCTCCTCCTCCTTCCTCTGTTTCTCCACCGCCGCAAGCGCCATTTGCATCTTGAGGCGCCTTGCCGTCTCCTTCGCCTTCGCCTTCTCCGCTGCCGCCACCCTCAGCCCGTCCTGCACCGCCCACCAATCCCCCATCTCCTCCGTCGTCGCTTCTCCGGTGCTGATCATGTCGGTGAAGTCGGCCTCAGTGACCTTGGCGAGGCGCTCGGTGTAGTCGCTGTGGCTCTCGTTTTCGCGGCGGAAGGGCATGGTGGGGTGTTTTTTGGAGATGGTGGTGGTAAGAGAACAAGAGTGGTTTTAACTCCGACAGGCTGCGGAAAAAGTTTGAATATGAGCTAGAAGCGGCACGGAGATGCCGCAGCAACTTCTATTCTCACGCCTCGGGGCTCGGCGCTAAGAGGGGGATACTGTCACGTCCCGTGCCCCTTACGGCACTCTGAACTCCGACTCTGAACTCCGGCCCCACGTCAAACACCGACCGGACTCGGACTTGCCTTCGGACTCCGGGTTTTACGCAATGAAGGTCTTCTGAGCGTTTTCCCGTATAACCGTCTTGGCATTCTTATTGTCTCTTGCCTCATGTATGTTCCTATGACTTATGCATCACCGACATCCATCCTCCGTTATTATCTTCGCTTAACACTTACCATTTTCGTCCGGACTCCTTATTGTTCTTATTGTTCTCCACCGGACTTACTCCGGACTTTCTACTTAGTATAAATACTTCTGTATTCCGTCTATGTACTTTAGTCTGAATATCGACTAAGTCTGTCTCTATCTTTGTTTGACTCCGTCCGAACTCCGCTCCGACTCCGCTCCGCAAATTGGGCCTTGGGCGTTCGGAAGGGCGCAGCGCACGAGCTGAAGCCAAGCCCACTCCGACACCTCGGACTCCGATCTCCGATCTCCGACCTCCGGTTCCGATCCGCGGACTTTGCCCTTTGAGTCCGTACGCGGTACTTGACACTTTCATTGATTAAGTAAGTGATTAAGCAGAGTGAGTAGAAGAAGATCTTGAGGCGATTTCGAATTTGTAATAAGACACGCACGACAGACCCGTGCCGAACGAAGATTGTCTGGATGGAGGGTGCTGTGGTGGTGGTGATGGTGCCATTGCCAGCGACTGAGGAAAGATGCGTGTATGAATGGAATGTTAGCTTCGAGGTATACAACTCACCCGCGGAAAGATCGTTAAACGCGTTGCCCATGTTGGCGCCGAAGAGGTCGGATGTGTTGATTCCAATTCTGCAATAAGCACTCTCAATTAAGCGCGGAATGGTAGATATGAGAGGAGGCGGCACACGTGTTACACGGCGGGCAAGGGGGAAGAGGTGTGCATCCCACGCCGATGTCGATTCCGAGCACAGACGGTGTTACAGCCGCGCAGGATACTGCTGTTCCGTCGCTGGATGAGTGAAGACATTTAAATACCGTGGTAAATGCAGCAAAACATGACTCGCCAATCATCCGCGCAGGTCGACGAGATTGACTTGCAGCAAACACCGATCTGGCCGATCGGAGGAACAACGATGCCGAGGAGGAGGAGAATGGGGGCTACGGCGGGGGAGGTGGCGGAGATGAGGCTGCTGCAGCATTGATTGGTTGGGGCGCGTTCGACGATGTCGAGAGATGTAGCAAAGGCTGTCTGGGTTGATTGGAAAAGTAAACTTTAGATCAGGGGAACTGACTCTGGGGTGAAAGATACATACCGCGATTGCGAGTGTAAGAAAGAGGCTGCGTGTGAACGACATTTTAGTTGTGAGTTGTGAGCTTGAGACGAGGATATAGAGCACCTAAGCTTATATACTCGAGGATATGACCAGCAGAAGTTGGCGGCTCCAGGCATCAAGTCCGCATTGGCGTGCGCAATTAATGCAAGTTCTAAATCGCCGGAACTGGCACCAGGAATGTATGCGTTGAATGAAGAAATGGAATAGTCCGGTGGGAGTAGAATCTGTCGTAGTTGAATTCAAGAAGCTTTGACCAGTGTTGTCCTCAAGGTCAACCGTCAGCGTAGCTTCCAGGCACCTTGTCCTGAATTTTCGCATGCCATCGGTAGTTCGGAGATCGCGACGAGGGAAAAGGAAGTGAGGGAATTATGCCGAGCTGTGTGGAGAGCAGTAAAGAAGACCTAAGTGTATCGATGAGCGAGCTGTCGATATATCGGCGAGTCGCAGAAATTCCAATGAGAAACCAAGACCGTGGGGAACGTATCTTATCGAGTTGGGAACATCAAGAGCTTGTGATTGAAGAACGTAGATGGAGATATCGAATTTTAGAGCAGAGATTCTGAAGAAGAACCATGAACAAGGTCGAAGGATGGCCTCGTCAGTTGAGCCGTCGAAGCGTGGAGAAAATGAGTCCGAACCAGATACGTAGGTTATTAAAGGCCACAAATAGTCCGAGACATTACCTTCATGCAGTCAATTGCAGGCGAAGCGTCCAGAGCTCGAGGACATGATGGCCTTGTGGTGGTTGAAAGCAAGAGGCAAAGCTGTGTTGATCGTCATCACTGTTAGGGTGGGTCGTCCGGCTCTTCGGCTTGTGTCAGCACAGTCAAACAATCGAACCAATTTAACCACCCAGCCGACAATGACAACACTTGCTCTCCACCGTCTCTCCTAAGACAGCAAATATAATTACGGATTGCGATCCCTGTTCCTAGTAGTACCTGGCTTCCAAAACGATGCAATAAACTTGAATAAATAAATAAAATAATCTCCATGTCACATCAAATCGAGTAAAGACTCGATCCCGAATTGAACGGGAACGCCTCAAGAGGTGAGCGATCGTGGCCGATCAGACACAGGGCTCTTTGACAACCCCCCCAAATTAGGCAATCCGATAAAGCCGACCACCTTTTCCTGGTCTGACCGTTCGACTTCTTATTGTGCCTCACACCTTGGACCGATAACGCTGAAATTTCGGCTACCCCCCCATTTTTATACTCGAAGGGTCTCAGATTATCTTACACTCCAACGTTCAAGACGTATTTGCATATTTGATTGACCATAATGATGTTCGGCAGCCGTCGGCGAAAAGTGGGCAGGGCGGGTGAAATCGGCGACCCATGTCTTATCTTTTCTTATCTCTCTTGATCTTCCCCAACCTTGGGGCGGATCAATGACGTACACCCCCCCTCCCCCCGGTCCCTCGACTTTTGGAGGTTAGTGTCATGGACTTTATGATCGCTCACCTCTTGGAACGCCTGCTGCACGATAATGCTTGCATATTGCTGCTAATGGAGCGCAGGGTTCGCCTCCACGAGTCTTGTGATGAGGTTATTTGGGATTCAACAGTAAGCAGTTAAACATATTGAAACTGCATGGTAAACTCACCGTCGATGACTCGGCTTGGACTTTTGTTGAATCCGAATTAGTCTGTTTTGCCGAAAACGTCGAAGACCCGCTGAGAATAGAAGCCAAAGACGATGCAGGAGCATTCGAAATGTCCATTGAAACCCAACACATCTCATCTGAGGTTGATTTGAAGATCAGTTTCTGAATCGAAATATAAGGGATTTGAATAACAGCAAAGAAATATCCAGAGATACACCAAAAAGCTCATCCGCCGCTGCCAGGCTTCAAGCCCGTCCCCGAATCGAACAGGTGCACCTGCTAAACTCGTGAGTGATGATGACATGAACAAAAGCGCAAGTGCGGCCACCATGGGTCTTTAGTCCGAGATTCGTCGAGGGTTGAGTAAATTCGTACCATCGGATGATCAGATTGAACGATGATCCGGGGGTACTGGTTCTAGCCACACGGGACAGAGCGTGCTTGACAGGATGAAAGATCTAGAGCGAGTCAATGAGACAATGAGGAAGCATAAAAATGAGAATGAACATTTTTTCTCAACGTAAGACCCGATCCTGATTCGAACAAGGGAGCTCGCTGAATATCATGAACAAGGGGAATGAAGTGCGAGTGCGGCCACCGCGGGTCTGTAGGTCTGCAGGGTTAATTCGTCAGATTCAATCCGGAAAATCACTTACTAGGTCGAGCATACTACGGCTATGGAGGTCTCTCACTTCGGGGAAGCAATTGTGTTACGTTTGAATGAAGAGACCAAGTAATGCTCGGTGCTAAGGAGTACCTATGGCAGCAGTAATATGGTGACTAGCCTAGCGCAGTAAAACCAAAGTGAAACTATGACATACCGATGTCGAATCAACTCATCTACATGTAGAATCTGAGTGAAGACGAGTAGGTACCGTCGAGTTTTCGTGAAATATCGCGTGAATCATGGAATCGAGAGGGAGAAGAATGGGGGAAATCACGGGAAAAGCTGAAGCCATCTCGAAGACGAAGAAAGAAAAGCTAGAGCCACGGCAAGCCGCCGCAAGCCACGGTGAAGACGGGAAGATGCTAGTCTTGGGAGCCAAAGTTGAGCCAAAGATCGATTCACATTGGATTCAGAATGATCTTGAAGTCGATAAGTTCTTTGATGACGCGCAGACTCAGGTGGTAGGCAGAAATGGATTCGAAAGTCAAGATCTAGAGATAGTTTGAGAAGCAGAGGAACGAGTATCGAAACAAGCTTGCTCGAGAGTCGACGTCGACGACATGACGGTTGAGAGCAAGATGCTTTTGTTTGAGCGTGTTGTGAGCGTATTTACTCATTGATGTGACTGATGTGACTCCACCTCTTGTCTTCAACCTTTACGTCTGCAAACCGCTTTCGCTTTGGCGGCAGTTTCACTTTGCCCTTTTGCTTCCCCCCATGCCGCTCACGGTCGGCTCGGACCGACTTCAAGTTGCTGATATTACTGGAAACTGCTTTGCTTTGAGCCTGAAGAACAGCGTGTGCTGCTCCAACCTTGCCTGGTCCGACTCGCCGCTTGCTCGCTCACTCGGTCTCTCCCTCCTATCTGTTCTGATTGGAAATAAATACAGCTAGGGTCAGGAATGTACTAATTGAATTGCCTTCTGCCCCGTGCGTCTCTCTTCCTACCTCCTTCCGTTCCCCGCTGGCGCCGACTATCTTTAACGCGTGTCTAGATGGTCATTCTTTGCCTCCATTCAAACTGCCACCGCTCAACCAAGCGACGTTGTCGGGCGTGGACGAAATCGCCGCCCCAGGGATTTGGTGGCAGGGCTCCTCAGCGTATCCGCCTTTCAACTCCACAAGCTTGCCCCTGGTATGCAGCTTGAAGCCAGTCGGCGGGATGCACCTCATCCGACGACTGTATACAAGGCAATCATAAATAAGGCACAAGGTCCCGCGCAGGGTACGGCAATTCGTGAGAATCTGGTTGTAAAGTTTCTGCCACAGCTGAAATACTCTAGGTACAACAGTCTCCGAGTGACAGCGCCATCTTCCCCGATGATGAACACTATCATTTTACAGTTATTCTAGGCGTTAGGCGTAATGGAGAGGGAATGTGTGAGTCACAGCTGTTCCTTTCCCTCCTACCACCACTCATGTCTTACCGCGCCCGCAGTTTCCCGACAAAGGATGACGCTGAAGTAGAGGATATCTCAAGTCCCTCAGTTGTCCAGTATGTCTGTCGCCTTCGCCTTTGATTGACGTGACAATTTAGGGCACCAAATCAGAGCGCTTTTCCACCGGAATCGACGTTTCAGGATCAACGGTGGAACATTCAACCTCACTGTGCAAAGAGAAGAAAAAGAGTTCCAGAGTGCGCAAATATTCGACTCGTTCACTCAATGTGCTAATCACTAACTCCGAGGCATAGATTTCCGGAGGATTCGTTTAGGCGATATTGTGCTAGGAAAGGATGTCGGAGGTGGCGCGCGACGCGTAGACGGTCGAAACGTCGTTCGGCGTGTTTACACAGCCAAGATTGTTGAAATGGAGTTGCCTATGACGGTCGCGATATATGAGGGGCAAGAGAAAGACTTGAAAGAGAAGTGGGATGAATACATAGCATTGCACGTGGGATTGCGGTGCGTTCCTCTATGTTACCTATAAATACAGTTTATACCATCGACAATTCCTATAGACATCCCAACGTTTTCCCGCTCTTTGGAATAACTTTATCTCAGGGCCTCTGTGCTGCAATCTATCACGATGGTAGTGTCGGACATTTTTACTCCCCTCCGTGAATAACGACTTCAGATAGAATATGTATCATATGAGCAAATGAGACAAGTGTACAGCGTCTCACCAACACACCGAATTTACTTTTTCAAGTTCTTTGTAAGCAATTTGCCTTGCAGTTATTGCAGCGATGCTAGCTCATGATATTCACCAGAAAGAGGAGTTCGAGGTACATGATTTGAATCGATGTGACTTCCATGCTGCTCCCAACTCAACCGGCATTGTAACGAAAACAGGCTCATGGCTCTTATATTGCGTTAACGACAGATTCCCCAGTGCTGGTGCGCTTGAACCTGATTGTCAATCAAGAACTCTCTCAATATTAATCCAGTATATCTTCCAGACATCCGCGATGTGTACATCCTGGTTCCATCCGTCAGGGAAGATCTGTATCGAAGTGGATTTCGACCGGCATGAGGTGGGGACTTGCAATCCACACCGGAAAGTGTGACGTCACGGTCACACTTTCTCAATGCCTTTCTGGGGGGAACGGTGCTCCCCCCAGACCCCCCCTCCATTTTCGCTAGCGCTGCCTTTTCGCTGGCGCTGGCCTCTTCGCTGCGCTGGCCTTCTCCGCTGGCGCGGGGCCTTTTTTTGTTTTTACTTGTGTTTTCTTTGGTGGTCAAATTTTCATGTACAACTATAATAACATACAAAATAAATCAAAAGTTGAAAAAAAGAGAGAGATTGGGTTTGCGGGCGCCGGCCCGGACGGCTGGGGTTTTCCACCCCAGACCCCGACCGCTGCGCGGGGCTTACCGCTCGCCGCGGAGGCCCGCTGCATGGTGCTCACGCTCGCCGCTAGGGCCCACTGTGTGGCGCTATCGCTCGCCGCGTGGCCCACTGCGCGGAGCCGTCTTACTCAAGGTTTCTTGATTGAATGTACATGCGGTGGAGGTAAAGCCGACGATGTCCGAATATGTCCGAACCGGAAAGCGTGATGACAGTCACCTGTCACGTCACACTTTCCGGTGTGAGTTGTAATTCCATGAGGTGGGGCAGTTTTGGGAGTCTCCCCCCCTTCCTTGTGCATATCGCGTTCAAATTATCCACCCTTCAAAATACCTGCTCTCACCGGCGGAAGTTTCGAGGATAATTGACTCTATGGACGTTGAATACTACTACTTTCACCTCTTTCGCTATCAACTATGTCGAGTTCGGACCATACCGCTCTCCCGGCACTCGAGTGTCCGGCCGCACAGCCTGGTCAAGCATGGGGATGGTAATCTGCAAGAAATAGCTTTTCATCTGCAAGTCAACTCCGATCTGCCGAAATGGTCGGCGTTTGTTAATGACGCTATCTATGGTGATACCAATATTATGCCAAATGGATGGACGTGGTGCGTTTGGACTCGAGTTCTCACCGATACTCATTTTAGATTCCCAGTGTCCTTTTGTCGGGGAACGACATCCTGGGCGCGAGTTTCCGGCTGCCGTTCAAGATAATCAAAGCCCGAGGTGATCAAACCTCCCCCTCGTACCCCTTGTTCAGGCAGCTGTTTGCATGGTTTGCGCAAGCAAATTACATTTTTGATCGTCTGGGCTTAGAGTGTTCCTCGTGCTGTGAGTGGCTCCCAGATGCGATGATTATGTTCAACCGTTTACCTGTTCTTCAGCTTATATTGATTCTATCTGTGTTGACTGTGGATTGACCGGTTACATTCAATCCCGCTCTCCCGAGAAAATATTTCTTTTCCTTCCTCCTTATCGCACCTTTCTCAGTGCAGACTCGACCCGGTATGGCTTCCCACGAGAGGAACCCTACTTGTCCTTTGATCCACGTGGCAAGGACCGTCTGTCAGCAAACGAAGCTTTGAACCTTGGGTTACCTCAGGCTCGGATCGACATCTCCGTAGCCCATCACTTCGTGGACGACGCGTTTCTCAAAGACCTTCGCACTTTCCATGCAAGGGAAGGTTTTGATCCTGACAGCCAGGAGATTGCCGAACACTTGGGTCTTGCACTCTACTGTTTTGCAGACAGTGAGGATCCCAGTCCTCTGCCTATCTCATGGCCAGAACCCGTTGATTTCGTGCTCATTGCCGAATGTGAGTTACTCTGTTTATTCCTCGAATTCTGATGTGGGTCGTAATTTACACTGCTTAGGTTCAGACTGTCTGGATAGTAGCCATATTGCAATGTGCCCGAAGAATATCTAGTACCATAATGCAACTTAGTCGGTTGATGGTCGGACGGCCAATAATACCCACATTGCAATGCGTCCGTGGTGCCCGAAAAGGTAATAATTAAAGTGGCAAGACTGGGAATCGAACCCAAAAAGCCTTGCATGATGGCAATTTATTTACAATAATAAGAGCCTAAACCACTACACTAGAATGGAGATACTAACCAGCTAAAAGATAAGGGAGTGGTAGTACACGGAGCTTGGAATCCACAAGGTAATTCCACCTTGTCCGGCCCGTTTTCAGGGCCCAGTTAGGGTTAGGGAGGTTAAGGTTTGGGTTAGGGTTTGAGTTAGGGTTCGGGTTAGTCAGGTTAGGGTTCCTAGGTATATTTTCTGCCTCGTTTGATTAAGGTTAGAATTGATCAGATTAGATTGGTTAGGTTGGTTAGGGTGGTTAGAGGGTTCAGGTTAGGATGGTTAGGGTTAGAAATACTTACCCAACAAGGAATAAACATTGCTAACCCAGAGCCGAAGATCTAGGGCAGCTTGCCTGCCCTAGGTCTGGGAATTAACAGTCCCAGGTAGGGTAAGGTCTCCTTACCCTAGCTGGGAAAACAAATTGCCTTTCAACAGCTCTTTGGTCTAGTTGGATATGATGCTTGCTAATTTACCTCATGGTTTGCATGAGGTCGGCGGTTCAATTCTGCCTTTTGGCAGTTCTAATATTTTCGAATTTCTTAGCAGGCTGGTGGCTGTTCACCTGCCTATTTAGGCTTCAAGGACACATTGCAATGCAGGTATTATTGGTCGGCCGACCATCAACCGTGTAAATTGCATTATGGTACTAGGTATTCTCCTACCACATTGCAATATAGGTACAGTCTTTACATGTTCAGAATCTGGTTCTTTTTCGAACTTCTCCAGCGTTTGGAGACCGGACGAACGGGTTTCTACCTTCAATGACCGCTTCAGCGAGCACTCAGACGACATGGAAAGTTCAAGCGACGACGAACAGATCCTTTACCCGCGTATAGCGACTTGATCTCAACTTCGCTCGAGGAAAGATGGATGATTCTATGGATAGGACAATGTGTTTCATCATGCTTCGAACTTCGAGATTGTACGGATGCAGGGAGGTCTTGCACTAGATAAGGTAGTTGAAGATTTGGAAGTTGAATGATGCCTTGCTCGAACGAAACCTGTTTCTTGCTTGACGTCAGGTAGACTAGGGATTGCGATTCTATCTATCATAGCTTTGGATTTTCTTCCACAGCTAATGAGATACTCTATATGCGAGAGATTGTGTTTTATTGCGTAGGTTTCGCCCTTTTTGTCCCATGAACCCCACCAGTTGATCCCTCCCCCGAGCTCGAGTTTGATGTGTCCTCCCACGATCTTTTCGAGCGTCCGGTCATTGGTAATGAATGTAGGGTGGAAGAAAAGCTTTCCGAAGCTATGCCGCTTGAATTGTTCTCCGCCGCCGGATCAGAATGGAACTGATGTTGAGGGAAACGTTCGGTGCACTCTACACATCGGAAAAAAACGATCAGTCTGTGCTTCGGAGTTGTGTTAGTCCTCTAACTTTTAGCTACTTCTTGAGGGAGAGTCAGAGCAAGAAAAAAAAGAGTACAAGCCCATTCTTACCTTCGCCAAACATCATACACTCAAGCTGATTCACCGATGGCAGTAACGGCTGCATGTTGAGTGAGCGGCGGAATTTGGCGGTGAACTGCTCATCCCAATCAGCCTTCATTGGAGTCGTAGCGGCTCCGATTGGAGTTTGAATGAGACACTTGATTATGGTTTCAGTATCAGGACGTTTCTCTTTCTCCCCAGCCCAACACGTTTCAAGCAATTCCCAGAAGCTGTCGAGTGAGGGGGTTCCTCTGCAGGAAGGCAGTCGCTCAGGACGCTTCCCTTTCAACACGCCAAGTATGATCTGCATATCGTTAGATAGTTCCCGGAACGCAAGCTGACCGGTCATGATCTGACAATATGCGAATTTTAAGCTCGGAAAATACGTCAGATGTGTCTTACCTCGTAGGCGACACACCCGAAAGCATAAATATCAGAAGCGAACGTCTTTACACCGTGGTCGAATAGTTCGGGTGCATAATATCGCCCTGTTCCTCTATTATTGGCAGTAGTGGAAGCTGTTAGTCGCAAGGTCATTGCATTGACAATGATAGACAGGCCAAAGTCGGTGATACAAGCACGCCCCGACGGCGTTACAAGAATGTTGATCTGAACTTTCAATTAGTGATCCAGGTTTTATGCCGCGAAACATAAATATTATCGCACTCCTTTCAAATCGCCGTGAATGGTATTATTTTGGTTGTGCAGGTATTCTAAACCATTGGCGACGTCAAGGATCTGAGAAGATATTTATCTGAAGACAGTGGAGTTGAAAATCCGAACGATATTAACGCACCATTGAGAAGCGTCTTGGTGTATCAGGTGAATTCCCTCTGAGAAACTCCATAATATTGCCGTTTTGCATCCAAGGGGAAATCAAGCACAATCTCTGTTCGATGTGGTAGAGGCCGAAGAACGGAAGGACATTGGGATGATAAAGCTGTCGCCAAATGAGTGCTTCAGCTCCGAATTCCTGAATGATGAGTTGAACATCAGAGAAAGAATGGACTCCTGATACAAAAAATGAATTCACACCTTAACAGCGATCGCGATGTCACTCTCTTGAAAAATTCTCAACATCTTGACGCAAACACTTTGTCCGCGAACCAAGCCCTTCCATATATCTCCATAGCCCCCTCCCGCCACTTGTGTCCCAACCTTATGCAACCCGGTGAGAGTGAAACAACGCGGGTATAAGTTAGATGCACGAGATAGCCGCCACATAGCTTTGAAAAGCATTGGTCGAATTATTGAGAAGGATTCCAGATCCAAGAGCTACAAATTTTTTAGACTTTCCAGTCTAAACTGATGGATGGACTTACATCCTGGAGCAAATCCAACATTTCTTGTGCCTCCGTTCCCCGATATTTCAGAAATGTGTCGTAGCCATCGCGGGTTTGAAGAGAATTGACCAATCTCGCCGTCAGATAGATGAGACATTCGACAGCATGCGAGGATAATTCGACTGCCCACTTATGTGTTGCCACTATATCATGCTGGATGATTGAATAACAGCGAGAACACAGGGGTAGTGAGACCAATACCTTATTATGCTGATGCACTTCACCTTTCAGGATCGCCACCAGCGCTTCGAAGTTGGATTGGAACGAAAGAACAGTGATGGAGGAGTTAGCCTCTAGACATCGAGACAAAGTCGACCATTCTCTACAGAGGACATATCAGCAACAAAAGCTCGCATGGCCTCCCCGTATTATCAAAGACGCACATGGAACCAGATGAAGTACACCTTGTCGCGGGGAGAAATGCGAACAATGGCTGAAGGGTCTTGGAATAAAGATAAGTGTGATAAGCGGGAATGGAAAGGCAACCGATACCGACTTCATAATTATTCATGATGAAGCATATCAAATGTATCCGTTGCAACCTGGTATACTCCGAGGTGTACCATATCTCGAAACATCGATCCCTTGCCACGATTTGTGCCCGAACGTGCAGCTCAGGCGATGAGGGCCAAAACTGTTGAGATCGAATTGTGTGTAATGTTGACGAGTGTGGATCCTTGACGCCGACAATAGAGGCGATATGAGCCCAGGGATCCAAAGAGATAGAAATGTGGAAGGCCTCAGCGATGGTGGGAGGAACATTGAGGCATCCGGAGACCATGATGGTAAATGCACAGATACGCAGAGGGGCTTCATGTCGAACAGAGAGACGATGTTCGACTCTGGTCAGGGAATCGATTGTTGTCCAGGTTTGTGGATCGATTTCGGAGGTATATCGATGCCAGTCAAGAAGGAGAGGACCGATTTTGAGATTTTGCTGTGACCAAGAAAGAATCTCTTGATCTTTGCAATCCCAGACGAAGAGATCACGGTTACTCTCGTCGCGAAGTAGAGACAAAAAGGTCAGCACCGGTTCCGGTTCGTCTGCCCTGAGCATGCGGAACAGAGCCCAGAGAATGCTCGGCCAGGCGGGCACGAAGATTTTGAAGAGCAAGCGGTACAGCGCAGGGAACGCCTCGGCACTATTTGTTTTTCTTGCGATGGGCATTTGTTGCCTCGAAACGAGTTCTCTGTGAAGAAATCAGTTGCTTGAAAGAAACAAAAAAAAATACGGCGTTAAACTTGCGCATTGAGACAGTTGCATGACGATCCCCATGGCATCAATCTCATATCCGCCACTGAGTATACCTGCAACATAATGTCTACCCAGTCCTTTAAGGCTTTCGCATCACAACCACACCGCGCATCATGCGAAACGGTCGGAAAGTAGAGAAAAAATTGACTCCAAGTCCTGATCGTTTCGCAGACGCTGATATCCATTTCGTCGTTGACAAACCGCTCCATGACGATGAAGAGCCACGCCAGGAATCGGATGCGGACGCCGGATTTCAAATGCGACAGCCGCCCAAGCCCGCTGATTGGTTTGGAGTGGGCTTGCAGTTTGTGTGCCAGAAAACCGTCAATGACACCAGCAGAAAACCGACCGTCGGGATGGGCATCCGACTCTGGGAAAAATCGCCGCCCGATTTCACGTTCGTCTTCATTCTCCCATAACCAGAAGTTCTGCTCTGAATCGAAGATTGTGTACCAAAAGTCGTGTTTGTTGGCCAGTTGAGTCGGAGCAACAGAATGCTTGTCGAGGGCAAAATCAAGCACGTTCAGAGAGAAGAGAAGGCGATTGGTGCAGTGCAGAGCTGTTGTGACTTGACTTGTAAGTGGAAATTGCCAGGGATAGCTCGAGATGGGAGGAAGAGCGGGGTTGGAGGACATTTCCTAAGGGTCAAAGTGTTCCGCGTTTAGGTGGGGCAAAAAACACGAACACCCGTTAAAGAGAGTCTGGGAGGTAGATTCGAGCTACACTCACGCGAGGGTAAAAGGCTTGCCTCCAGATTTCGATGAGTGAAAGGCACAAGAGAAAGTGCGGCGGAGAAAGAGCTGTTCCGCTACACCGCCTCACTCCTCATGGGCCACAGCTTTCCGTCGGAAATGTAAATACAGAGCCAGCTATACGGGACATCAGGCGCATGACAAGATGGGGTGATATCAGAAGCGCCGAATCTACAGCGGCTCATTAATCAAGTCTGTGGAGGATTATGTCCGGATAAGGCATACTGTGGTGATCCGATTTGATCCAATGTGTTCCGGTCAATGATGTGAATCAAATCTTGTTCAACTTTATCCTCGCACCTCATTTAAGTCGACGAGGCCATCCTCTGAGTCTGAGAATGCATGGCGGACGAAGGAAACAAAGAAAGAGCGCTAGTGCCCCCAAAACAAGCTCATTTTGATCTTACTTTCCCTTGAATCCGTAATCTGTCACCACGACTGCTTTCGACCTTACAAGTTACAACAACAATGAACCAGCGTTGCTTCGTGTTCAAAATCAAGAGGGTGGGATTTACTAGTCCTTGTCTCCTTGGGACAGCATCAATGCTGGATGCGAACATTGGAGCATCCAGTTGAGAATGCACTTCAACTGAAATCCACCCGAATTCAAAATATTGGTGAATGTTTTTCTGTATTCACAGACGGCTCAAAACTCCCTAGCTTGAGCTTTAGATACTCTAGTCATGTTTTA
This sequence comes from Favolaschia claudopus, assembly GCA_037176885.1. Taxonomy (NCBI): domain Eukaryota; kingdom Fungi; phylum Basidiomycota; class Agaricomycetes; order Agaricales; family Mycenaceae; genus Favolaschia; species Favolaschia claudopus. The sequence continues at coordinate 1,882,839 of JAWWNJ010000032.1, read as the reverse complement.
TTGTGCTCGCTCATTGCAGAAAGTGGGCTATCTAATTCCGAGATTAGCATTGTCTAACTCTTGGTTGCACCAACATCAAGGTTCAAACTACTTCGGGATTATCTGAGCCTGGACGTTTATTGACAGGCAGCCTTTAATTTCTTACAGCTTGGTTCAAGCTAGCGAAAGCCGGTTCCGTTGAATTGAGACGTAATCTTTGGTGAGCTCAAGTTAAGATTCCATTTTGATACTTAGGAATCTCTCATTGTCAACAATACCGGTACACTCAAGCTTCAAGTCATCCTCACACGAGGAAAGTCAGGTTGAGCCAGACTGGAATTATAGGATACGAGGATGGTCACGGTGCACGGGCATGGAGTTGTTCGATTGGAATCCAAATTGTCTTCCTCTACTTATCTTCTCCTACTCACTACCTCTTTAATGCTGCTTGGATTGGTGGCTGCCTTTGAACTGTAAGTTGAAGCTTGAACTCGGGCACAGCAGCGCCTCAGGCCTGCTCGTTGAGTGTACGGCGGGGAAATGATTGAACTTTCGGGTTCGTGTATTTTTGGTTCTTTACATGATGTAGTCGGAATAAATGCGTATGAATAACTACTGTATTGTTCTCAACACAAATTTTGCTAAAGAATACGAGTTTTGAAGCAACTGAAGTCTCCCCAACCCAAGTTGATCGACGAAAAATGATTCATCGGCTCTTTCGGACTCAGTGTGGGAACGGCCGAGGGATATTCCGAGGAAATCTTGAATTTGATTGGCTGGATTATGTCCTAGGGAGGCAGTTGCTCCGAAAGGACATACCTCCTACCATATCTTGAATACCTTTGATCTGCCTAATCGAGACATAGAAATCAAGATTCTCCGGCGCTTTTGTGGGAGCTACAGAAACTCTGGAGAGGTAACTTTTGGGGAACAGAGTCTCAGATACATGGTAAGTCTCTCTCTTTTCTCTCCTTTTCTCTCTCTCTTTTGCAACTTGAAAACTTGAATTCTCTCGGCTCTCCACAGACATAATTCATAAGCCTACAGCGGCTCATTAATCAAGTCTGTGGAGGATTATGTCCGGATAAGGCATACTGTGGTGATCCGATTTGATCCAATGTGTTCCGGTCAATGATGTGAATCAAATCTTGTTCAACTTTATCCTCGCACCTCATTTAAGTCGACGAGGCCATCCTCTGAGTCTGAGAATGCATGGCGGACGAAGGAAACAAAGAAAGAGCGCTAGTGCCCCCAAAACAAGCTCATTTTGATCTTACTTTCCCTTGAATCCGTAATCTGTCACCACGACTGCTTTCGACCTTACAAGTTACAACAACAATGAACCAGCGTTGCTTCGTGTTCAAAATCAAGAGGGTGGGATTTACTAGTCCTTGTCTCCTTGGGACAGCATCAATGCTGGATGCGAACATTGGAGCATCCAGTTGAGAATGCACTTCAACTGAAATCCACCCGAATTCAAAATATTGGTGAATGTTTTTCTGTATTCACAGACGGCTCAAAACTCCCTAGCTTGAGCTTTAGATACTCTAGTCATGTTTTATTGTGCTCGCTCATTGCAGAAAGTGGGCTATCTAATTCCGAGATTAGCATTGTCTAACTCTTGGTTGCACCAACATCAAGGTTCAAACTACTTCGGGATTATCTGAGCCTGGACGTTTATTGACAGGCAGCCTTTAATTTCTTACAGCTTGGTTCAAGCTAGCGAAAGCCGGTTCCGTTGAATTGAGACGTAATCTTTGGTGAGCTCAAGTTAAGATTCCATTTTGATACTTAGGAATCTCTCATTGTCAACAATACCGGTACACTCAAGCTTCAAGTCATCCTCACACGAGGAAAGTCAGGTTGAGCCAGACTGGAATTATAGGATACGAGGATGGTCACGGTGCACGGGCATGGAGTTGTTCGATTGGAATCCAAATTGTCTTCCTCTACTTATCTTCTCCTACTCACTACCTCTTTAATGCTGCTTGGATTGGTGGCTGCCTTTGAACTGTAAGTTGAAGCTTGAACTCGGGCACAGCAGCGCCTCAGGCCTGCTCGTTGAGTGTACGGCGGGGAAATGATTGAACTTTCGGGTTCGTGTATTTTTGGTTCTTTACATGATGTAGTCGGAATAAATGCGTATGAATAACTACTGTATTGTTCTCAACACAAATTTTGCTAAAGAATACGAGTTTTGAAGCAACTGAAGTCTCCCCAACCCAAGTTGATCGACGAAAAATGATTCATCGGCTCTTTCGGACTCAGTGTGGGAACGGCCGAGGGATATTCCGAGGAAATCTTGAATTTGATTGGCTGGATTATGTCCTAGGGAGGCAGTTGCTCCGAAAGGACATACCTCCTACCATATCTTGAATACCTTTGATCTGCCTAATCGAGACATAGAAATCAAGATTCTCCGGCGCTTTTGTGGGAGCTACAGAAACTCTGGAGAGGTAACTTTTGGGGAACAGAGTCTCAGATACATGGTAAGTCTCTCTCTTTTCTCTCCTTTTCTCTCTCTCTTTTGCAACTTGAAAACTTGAATTCTCTCGGCTCTCCACAGACATAATTCATAAGCCTCTACAGCACTAGGATTTCAGATGATGAATGAACGATAAGTAAATTTCTACCCTCTACTTAATGGAGGGTAGAAATTTATACCCGTTGTCATGAACTGGCCGAAAAATACTTCGCTTGAAGAACTGCTTCTCGTCGAAAAGCTGGTTGATTCACAAGACAGTCAATTCAGGAGCGGCGAAAATATTTGTAAGGTTAATATCCGAATTATATGTCCAGCACAGCTCGCCTGGTTTCCCCTGACTGTCGAGTATAGCACGTCGAGCCTTCTCGAATCCGAAGAAAAAAATCAAGCCGTCGGGTTTGGACCACAGGAGCAGAAACAACGAAAGAAAAACCGCACCTTCAAGGTTCCACGACTCATGCTTCGTATCAGGCTGTTCGCCGCAGAAATTTACGCATCCGTGAGCAAGAACAAAGAAAACTTGGAAGATAGAAACAGGTAAGGCAAAATTCAGAGATCGTCGCCGACTCGCCGTGTTGGACGACTCGCCGACGTTGCGGCAACCTAGATACTTTCAGCCCCTGCGGAGTTCAAACCGTCAACCCCCACGGCGCGAAAACGGAGAATCGAGCTCAGCGTTGAAGTATCTCACCTGATACAGCATTTCAGCTTTAGCGGACCAAGTAGCGGACATGAAGGTTGGGAAGGGGGTCACGTATTACCGTCACACTGTTGATCGGATCTTGCCGTCAACTCAATGCGCCGTTTACCTACCGTTTAATACAGATTGAATTTTATTTTCTGAAAATTAATAACGGGTAGCAGCGGGCTGAAGGAGGTTGGTTGACACCGCAAAGTACGGCTGCTCGAGTGAGGTTTTTCTTTTGTCATTGTTTGGATCGAGTTATTCCCGTCCAAATCTGATTTATTCAACTGCACAACGTCGAAGTTCAAAGCGTTCGAGGTTCCATAGATAAGTACAAGTACTTGAGTTGAGTCATCATTTCCTATCCCACAACCCCGCATTGTTTCAGTTTCTGCCGCTGCAGTCTTCAAATAAGAGTGTTATCAATTGAATCAAATCCGAGGTGACCTCCGAGTCGAGTCTTCACCAAACTGTCAGTGCCGTTCAATATGATTTTGAGCTACCAATAGATCGACGGCTGAGTAGCTCCCTCAAGGAAGGCATTAATATTCAGGTTCAGGCTGTCCGGGGAAGTTGCCACACGCACTGGCAAAGACGACCTTGTTTTGTGTCAAGAGACTTGGATGTGATTGAATGAACTTTACGATACACTGCGCGAATATCACCCAAAAAAATACGAACCGTTTCGCTACATGAGTATAAGTATTCGTACATGAAGGTGAATAGGGACAGTCAGATTCCGAGCGTGGTCGCGCAAGCATCGTGAATGCGTCCCCAATGGTCTACACCATTTGTGGGTGCATATGCCGAGCTTGGGTCGGTGTCGGTTTGTATTGGGACACGCACGGCGAGACGTCTGTGGTGAAACCTAAACCAGGAATTTAGTACTTAGGCTGAACTTCATCGAGGATAATCTAGATATCGAGTTTAACAGCGAGTCGATCGATCGGTGCAGCTTAGCTGAGGTGACTCACGAGTCACAAAGCGAGTTGCGAGACCGAATTATATCCCTTTTATCAGCAAACGTGAGCGCTTTGCTTTGTATCAATTTTGTACGATGCGGAACAAATCTGCCGTCTAGTCTGTCACCTGTGTTTTGAAATCAACAAGGGTTAATTAAGCTCGGAGCGGAGCGGCGCTGTTCGAAGTAGCTTGAAGACTCGCCTCGGATAACTACAAGAAACTTAAGGTGAATCCAAACCAGTCCTGAAACAAGAAGCAGGTCGCGGAGGGAGGGTTTGATTTATTGGGTAAGCACCTGCTGAAGGAGAGGGAGGCGACGTCGGGAGAGTGAGGATGACGAGATTGAGTGGTGTACGGAGATGGAGGAGAGAATAGAGAATAGAGAATAGAGAGGAGGTTTGAGGGAAGAATGTGCGCAGATTGATCTTGCGACGGCAGCGAAATTTCGATATGACGCGAAGAGCTTGGGTTTTGCTGGTCGAACGGCGGAACGAGGGAGGAGTTTCGTTCGTGGGCGTCGGATTCATGGTCCGGTACGCAAGACTGGAGACGATGAAGGCGGGATCTGATGGGGGAGAGACAGAGCGAAGACGCGAGGAACGATTTTCAACCTACATAGTTTTGAGTGTGAGGGTGGCGGCGGCCGCCGAAGTTTGATATGAGGGGAAGAGATTGGGATTTGCTGGTTGAGTCTGGGAGGATCGGAGTCAGAGTAGACTGGGTGGTTGGATGTAGCGGGATTTGCGGTGACCGGAGGATCAGAATGAATGCAAGATGCATACTTATTATATGTACCGGTGGCGATTCCGAAAGCATTTGGCGTAAATGGTTCCTCCCAATCATTGGATGTTGGAAATAAAAGACTAATAGGCATTTCGAGCTCCGATTCACTGGTAGCGGTTGGTATTGTGAGCAGGGAGAGTGAGGTTCAAGATCCTATTGTACATAATGTGTTTTTGATACACACAGAAGAAAAATTCGCATGCCTTCAGTAGTAGAGTCGATTCAATTCGTTCTGCATCGTAGTGCTTTTAATCCGAACTGTAAACGAGTCGCTGTGATAAGCAAGGTTGAAAGAACCTTGCAGTGAACAACGCGGAAAACTTACGAACGTAAGACATTTACTACATTGTGTGTGGCCCTCGACGAGAACGTAGTCGGAGTAGGTATGCTAGTCGCGCAGACGGAGACTCATACGAATTTGAAGATAGCCGACCAGAAGGCATCCATATTCGATTGTTGGAACTTGGGTAAGAAAAAAGTTCCGAGGAGAGTCGAGAGTCGAGACCCAGTCGATGTGAGCAAGTAAGTATGGCTAGAAGCCGTCGAGCCGGAAAGAGGACATGTTCAGGAGTCTGGCCAACCCCGTCAAATTCTAGCTGGACAGCGAGAGGAGCGGAGTCGACATCGCGGTCGTGGTGGTTAAGGTGAAAGAGCAGGAGCGGCCGAAGAACGCCGATCACTGCCACAACAAGCGTCAACACTCCGTTTGTCTTTCTCCTCCGCACTCACTTTCGCTCGTCTGAAGCTGGTTCCCCGCATACGAAGACTCTGGAAACCTACGATACGCTGATGCTAGTCTCAGCGTGCCTCACCGGCCTTCTCCATCTTCAAGATCTACCGTTGCGGGTCTTTGGGAGAAATTTGGGAGACAAGATCTTGGAGCAAGCGGGTGGCGGGAACAGGGAAACGGCTGAAAGCACCTTACCTTTCGCACTCGCAGTGTTCTAGCACATTGAAGTGGCATGCATCGAAGGTGCATTCACCGTTTCCTTTCTTTCGACTACATCTGAAACGTATCAAGCAGTATTTGTATCCTCCAAAGGTATAACCCTTAGCTGGGGCTGCTGGGGGACTGCGGGATGTACGACTATCTGCTTGAGCTGCGGCTGTGGTGAAGGCAAGAAACACTGCGGGTCGAATTTTGAAGAAATCCTCTGAGCCAAAGCTTGGATGTCGGCGCGAGGTGAGCGTGTTCTTGTCTCAAAGAAACTCTCCCTAATTATGTACCCAAGCTCCGGTTTTATCTTTGCTTCACGAAGCTGTGAATCCCCGATTCTCTGTGCGTCTCGTTTCCCCCATACCTCCATCCCGACTGACGTTAACGCGCGTTCCTAGATGATCGTCTTTTGCCTCGATTGTTACCGCTCACCCGAGCTACGTTGTTGGGCGTGGAGGCGTGGACGAAGCCGCCTCCCCGGTGATTCCATGGCATGGCTCCTCAGCGTGGCTCTCTTTCACATCTACAAGAGCGCCATAGATCTGAAAACCAGTCAGCGGAATGCACGTCAGCCAGCGAGGTACACCTTCACTCCGTTGCGAAAAAAGCTTCACGTTGACGATCGCAACACCTCCCTAGAATTCCCGTTCCTCCCCGCACATCCTCCCCCGTCGGCGATGACGTGGCGCCCTCGTCGTCTGCTCCCGCCCTTCGTTCGACCCCACCTCTGTCGATGCTCTTTCGTGCCTTTCAGTCAACCGGCATTCCCGTCTGTCTGTAACGATTGGGTTACTTCCGCTCCGACTCAGTATCGCAGCCTCCTCCTCACGCGATTTACACCTCCCCACTACGCACCGCCCACAAATACGGCAGACGTCAACGTCACTCGTCGTCCTCTCCCCGGGATGTCGTTCTCATGCTACGAGTGATGCGCTAGGTAGGCGCGCGGACGCAGACGCGCGTGGTTTCCAATTCCACTGATCCCTCGAATATTCTCTCCAACCCGCACGCTCGTTTCACCGCCCCTCTGCGCGCGCATCTCCGCCTCCGACATCCTGCGTCTCACCCTCTGCAGCGTGTGGGGATAGGTTGGTAGTGGCGCGTACGCGTTTGGTGCGTTGGGACGGCGCCGACGTCGTTGGTCAACTGTGGTCGAGGACCCAGGGCAGCGGAGGAGGGGGGAGATAGAGGATGTGAAGGGCTGGGGGAGGGGGGGAGGAGGCAGAGGAGGAGGAGGAGGAGGAGGAAATGATGGTGGTATCATTGCGAGGCTGAGGGTGAGACGAAGAGAGAGGCGACGGCGGTAGCTCAGCGGTAGATTGTGGTCGTCGTGGTGCAGCGTCAGCCGGGGCAGCCCACTCGGCTCTGCAATGCGTTGCGACGCTGGAGGAGAAGCCCATGCGGGTGAAACGGCTGAATGCGAAATGTTGGCAGTATATCCGGCAAGCCGCATTGCCCCGACGAGGATCCCCGTCCCTTTCAATCTCGTCTAGGTCGACTTCGTCTCCGCCCGCATGCGCCGCGCCTGCCCACCTTCCGCTCCTCCTTCCCTTCCTTCCATGACTTCACCAACACCGATACCGATACTCAAGCCATCATCCCTCCTTTTAGAATCACGCCGCATCTCTCCTCCCGCCCCCACTCCGCCTTGGATTCGCTTTTGAATTCTACATCCACGCGCCCTCGACCGACTGACTTCCAAGGCCCAGCCAAGTCGGGAGGCGGGGCGTCTGCGCCTGCTGTGCGGGGGTATGGTGGTGTCGCGTCGAAGTTGGTTGGTAGGATCAAGGGCAGGGTGTTGGGGGGGGGAAAGGGGAAGGGGAGGGATATGGGGCGGACGGGAGCGCGGGAAGGAGGAGCTGGTCGGCGTGCGGGAGGTGGACGCGGTGAAAGAGGTGGAGGTCGTCAAGCAGAAGAATGCAGTGATAGAGGAGCTGGTGGTACCGCACAGGTCTGGGTATGAGGGAGATGCGTTTCGAGCCTGTGAAGGTGCTGGTGTCGGGCGCGAGTACGCGAGTGGCGCGGGGTATGATATGTCAATGCCCGGAGAGAGGAGGTCGAAGAGATGTAGATGCGGCGGTGGTGGTGGAGGAGAACCTGGGGGAGGAGGCGTGTTATGTCGATGTCTGGGGAGGGGAGGCGTAAAGCCTGCGAGAGGACGGGGAGTCGAAGAGGAGGACGAGGGTGTGGCGGTATAGTGGGGGAAGCTAGACGCGGGCAGCTAGGGGGATGTGCATCCGCCGCTGAGCTTGACGCGGGGGGCGCATTGGGATGGGGTAAAACTGGGACGGGCGGCTGCTTCGACGGCGCGGAGGCGAGCCGATGCTGGATGCCCACGATTCGGTATACGTTCGCTGACTGAATTTTGTAGCTTTTCCTCGCTTCCTCTCAATCATTGCCTAAGCTGGCTTTCCCATGCTGTGGTGCACTTGCGGCGCTACGGCCTCCGCATGGCCTCGCTGGTCTGCCTCGAGATAAAGAAATTACCGAATTTGGAAATCTCCGCTTTTCAGTTGATTAGTCAGCGACTTTACCGTGAATTTTTTTCCCTTGGCCGTACTTTCATCCGATTCTCAAGTCGGAGGGCACACGCTGCTGAGATCTTCAGCTACATATCGGTTGGTGAGGATGAGTATCGTGGTTGGATTCCAATTTTAATTTTAAGTAAAGTTTCTTTCAGAGCTAATGAAATACTCTATGCCCTACAACCTCGCTGAGTATCCTGCTGGCCTGCAGATGCCCCGTTTGTTACTGCCTAGCTTTCGCCCTTTTTATCCCGCGAACACTAAGATCTGACTCGTCCCCAGAGTCCGAGCTCGAGATGTCATCCAATGATCTTTTTAAGCCTCCTGTCGTCGACAATGGATGGGGAGTGGCAGAAGAGTTCTCCGACAAACCAATATCGCTCGAATTGTTCTCAGTTGACCGATTGTACTGCACCTGATCCCGGTCAGGGAAACATTCATTGCATTCTGCAAATTGCAAAACCATCAGTCGGTGCTTTGCGGTAGTGCTTAATCATCATCACCATACCTTTAGCCACTTCTTCAAAGATGGTCAGACCGAGAAAGAATAGCGAAAACTAAGGCTTACTTTCGCCGAATATCATACGCTCGAGTTCATTCAACGATGGCAGGAGGGGCTTCATGTTAATGGACCGGCGGAATTTGGCGGTAAACTGGTCATCCCAATCGGCGGATTCCACCGGAGTCGTAGCGGCTCGGATTGGAGCTTGAATGAGCCGCTTGGTAATCCCGTCGGCACTGGGACGTTTTTCTTTATCCCCGTCCCAACACGTTTCGAGTAATCCCCAGAACTTATCGAGTGCCGGGGTCCCTGTGCAAGAAGGCAGCCGATCTGGGTGTTCGCCTTTGAATACGCAAAACATGATCTGCATGTCGTTGGATAGTTTCCGGAAGGGAAGCTCGCCGGTCATTATCTGATAGTGTTCAAATTTGGAGCTCAGCAATGAACTGGGATCTTTCTTACCTCATATGCAACACACCCAAACGCGTAGATATCGGAGGCGAAGGTCTTCACGCCGGTCTCCCCGAATAATTCGGGTGCGTGGTATCGCGCCGTTCCTCCACGATTGGCAATAGTCGACGTTGTTAGACGCAAGGTCATTGCATTGACAATAATAGACAGCCCAAAATCAGCGATACAAGCTCGTTCCGAAGGCGTTACAAGAATGTTGATCTGAAAGTTCAATCAATATCAAAGTTCTCCTTCGTGAAATTATTATTGTTATTGCGCACTCCTTTCAAATCACCGCGAATCGTCTTTTGGTCGTGTAGGTATTTCAATCCACTGGCGATGTCAAGAATCTGAGAATATAACAATTATTTGAGACAGTGGGGTTGAGTTTCAGCGCACCATCGAGAACCGTTTCTGTGTATCAGGTGAATTTGCCCTCAAAAATTCGATGATGTTGCCATTTTGCATCCACGGGGAAATCAAGCACAATCTTTGGTCAATGTAGTAGAGACCGAAGAACGGAAGAACATTAGGATGACACAGCTGTCGCCAAATAATTGCCTCTGCCCCGAATTCCTGGATCACGAGTTGAGAAATTAGAATCAGAACGAATGGAATCATGAATAACAGAGTGAGTCCGCACCTTGACTGCCATTGCGATGTCGCTTTCCTGGAAAATTCTCAACATCTTAACGCAAACGCTTTGTCCGCGAACTAAACCCTTCCAAATATCTCCATACCCCCCTCCCGCAACTTGTGTCCCAACTCTATGCAACCCGGTGAGAGTGAAACAGCGCGGGTATAAGCTAGATGCACGGGATAGACGCCACATCGCCTTGAAAAGCAATGGTCGAATTACAGAAAAGACTTCGAGATCCAGAAGCTACCAATGTGTCAAGCACTCGATAAAGAGGCACGGAATGTCCTTACATCCTGAAGCAGATCCAACAGATGTTGCGCGTCCGTTCCCCGATGCGCTAGAAATGTGTCATAGACATTGCGATTCTGGAGAGAATTGACCAATCCCGCCGTCAGGTAGACGAGACATTGCACGGCATGTGAGGACAAGTCGACTGCCCACGTATGTGCTACGATGTTATGCTGCATGGTTTTGCATGGTTCAATAAGAGGGAGTTGAACATGAGTTTAATGAACCCATTACCGTATGTTGCTGGAATTCCTTGAATTCAACTTTGAGGATCTTTAACAGTTCCCTCAAGTCGGAACGGAAGAAGAGGGCAGTGGAAGAGGAGTTCCCCCTGACGTATCGGGGGGAAGTCAACCATTCTCTACGAGGCATATGTCAGCGTGGCCTTCCCACATCATAAACAACGCACAAGGAATGGGACGAGATGCATCTTGTCGCGGGGTAAAATGCAAACAATGGCTGAAGAGTCTTATGGTAAAAGAAATCAGTAAAATTCTCTTGAATAGTAAACGAAACCGACACGAACTTCGTAGTTATTCAAGATGAAGGATATTAAATGGACTCGTTTCAAAGTGGTGTATTCTGACACCTGCAATATGTCGAAACATCGATCGCGTGCCGCCATCTTCAGCCAAGTCTTCAAATGTGATGAGCTCCAGAATTGTTCAGATCGCATGCTGTGTGGCAGAAGCTGTGGTTGTTTGACATAGTTTGGGCTCGCAATATCGGAAAACTGGACCCAGTGTTCGGAATAGATGTCGACATTGAAGGCCTCAGCGACAGGTTGCGGGACATTCAGGGAATTGGTGACCATGAGAGTAAATGCAAAGATACGCAGAGAGGGTTCATGCCGAACGGATAAACGACGTCGTTCAACTCTGGTCAAAGAGCTGATTACTCCCCAGGTTTGTGGGTCGACTTCTGAGAGATATCGATACCAGTCGAGAAGGAGTGGACCCATCCCAAAATTTTGCTGCGACCTACAAAGAAGCTGTTGATCTTTGCAATCCCAGACGAAGAGGTCCCGATTTTCTTTGCTGCGAAGTAGAGACAAAAATGTCCCCAGCGGTTCCGCTTCATCTTCCTTGAGCATTCGGAACAACACCCAGAGAATGCTCGGCCAAGCCGGTATGAACATTTTGAAAAGTAAGCGGTAAAGCGCAGGATATGTCTCAGCACCCTTTGTAGCCAGTGCGGTGCGAGATCGCGAACCGAGTTCTCTGAAACGTCAATTGCTTGGGAAACAGGTTTGGAAAGACAGTGGCAAACTTACAAATCCAGACAATTGCACGATGATCCCCATGGCATCAACGCCAAATCCGTCACTGTGTATACCTGCAGCATGAGATCCACCCAGTCCTTCAATATGCTCGCATCACAGTCGCAGTGCGCATCCTGTGGAACAACAGGATAGCGGCGAAAAAAACGTCTCCAAGTCACAATCGTTTCGCAGACGCTGATGGCCGTTGCGTCGTTGACGAAGCGCTCCATCACGATAAACAGCCACGTTAGGAATTGGTGGCGGACGCCGGATTTCAAATGCGACAGCCGCCCAACTCCGCTGATTCGTTTCGAGTAGTCTTGAAGTTCATGTGCTAGAAAATCATCGATATCACTAGTGAACTGCGTAGGTTGTTGAGCGGGTGAAGTTCGAGTTAGTCCTTGGTCGAATTGACGCCATAGTTCGTGTTCGTCTTCCTTCTCCCATAACCAAAAGTTCTCCTCCGAATTGAAGATCGTGTACCAGAAATCGTGCTCGTTCGGCCGAGGTAAATCATTGAAATGGCTGGCGCGCGCGAAATCAACCACAGTCAACGTGAATCGAAGGCAATTGGTGCAATTCAAAGCCGTTGTTATCCGACTTGTTACCGGAAATCGCCAGGAATAGCTCGAGATGTGAGGGAGGAGGGGAGGTTCGTCTGTGTAAGACATTTCACTCGCGGTGATGCTGACAGAAACACTGACGCTGGCGGCATGAAACATTCAAAGCGAGTATGGAATGTATATTGGGCTACACTTACGAAGGAGGAGTGTGGTCGAGTACAAAGAAGAAGAGAATGGACGGCGGGAAAGACCTGTTTCAGGGTCTCTCATGTCGTTGCCTCATTCTTCATGCGCTAGTGTACAGCTGACCGTCGGAAATGTGAATTCAGTCCCAGCTATACGGGACATCAGGCGCATGACGGGATGAAGCTGTGATAGCAGGAATAATAGAAATACGGTGTGAATCTACAGCACTACTTGGGTTTCAGATGTGAATCACCGATAGCGGGCAAAGAATGTTACATACGCGGTGTCATGTATTTGTTGAAAATACCTCAATTGAACAACGTCTTCCACCAAGCTGACTGCTTGACAATTTCGTCAACAAATTCAGGATGAGGAGGGGCCAAATAGCTGTTCGTGGCGTTGGTATCTACGAGACCTTGAGGGAGCCGGAAAATTTAAAATAAGCCGTGCAAATAGAAGGCTCACCATCATCGTTATAATAAGTGACTCGATACACTGCCTCACCAGTGCAATGTCAGCGACCGTGAAGGTCAAGACGAAGTGGGTCACACCTGCCATAGCAATATCACAGTCCCCGGCGGAGCTCACCGAATTCCTTTCACACCGAAAAAAACGAACTTTCGGCTAAATCGACCTATGTTCCAATACAAATCGAGCCAGTACCGAGGCTGAGCGGAGATGTGAGTACCGTACGGGTTTTTCGAGATGAACGGCACCTGGTGTTGAAGGGAGATCGAAGCAAAACTTGAAGCTTGAGATCAATGAACGGATGTTTGAAAATCGCCGAAAAAGAATCGAAAAGAAGAGACAAAAGGAGGCTGGCCAGACGATTTTGTGGGTCGGTTCAGAGATAGAACATATCCAGGAGCTCCGGAGGATAAGAGCTAACTCGGCTCATTCGAAAGACTAGCTCGAGAGCGAGAGGATCTGTCGACATGGGGGTTAAGGTGAAGGAGGGATCGGCCGACTAACGCCGATCAGGGCCACAACAAGTATCAACAACTCGTTGCCCTTCTCCTCGCACTCACCTTGACTCACCTGAAGTTGGTTCCCGCATACGAAGAATTTCGAATGCTACACTGGGCTAAGGGTACCCTCGGTGTATCTCACGCGCCGTCTCCGCCCTGAAAATTCACCTGCGGGCCGTTGGAAGAAAATTGAAAAAGCAGCGCTTTCCGCGAGCAATGTCTTCGACGTAGCGGTGGCGGGAACGGCTGAGTGTACATGCCTAATCCCTCCGCATCCGTACGGCCACAAACAACCGCAGCGTCATGCGCCAGAGGTGCGTCGCATTTGTCGTTTTCTTTTTTTTTCGACTCCGTCTGAAGCGGATATATCTAGCAGCGTCTCACCTGCATCTTTCGAAGCTATCAACTACCTGCCTAGAGCTGTTACAAGCATATGGAAGTCAACATTGTTGACGCCAAGCACTATCCACAGATACTGCCTGAGGTGGGCGAGTAGCTGCGTGTCAAATTTTGGAGAAATAATTCGAGAACGTAAGCGCGTTCTTGTTTCATTTGTACCCCAAGCTCTGGCCGTGTTGTGGTCTACGACGCTTTGGAATCTTCGAATGTATACTGCCTTCCCCGTGCGTCTCGTCTTCCCAACTACCTCCGTCCCTCGCTGGCGCTGACTGCCGTCTAGATCATCATTCTTTTCCATCGCTACTGCTCGCCCGAGCTCCCTGCGTTGTCGGGCGTGGACGAAGTGGCTGCTCGGGTGATGACGTCTCTGCTCAGCGTGGCCGCTTTCCACCTCCACAAGCTCACCCCACTCTCGCGATCCATCTCCAACCCAGCCAGCTCTGCATTCGGGGACGACGAGGCGTGCACCGCTTGCATCCCCCGTTTGCTTGGGTACGCGACCCGTTGTCGCGGGTCGGAGGTGCGTGGTGGGGAAGCCGCGGGTAGGGGGAGAGAACGATGGGAAGCTGATGATGATGGTGGCTGCATGGGTCGACGCGGGGGTGGGTGGAGGAGGAGAGGTCGAGGAGATTCAAGATGCGATGTGGTTAGGGATGAGGGAAGGTGGATGGAGGTCTTGCCTTGCTTTGTCTGCTTCTACCCTGGCAGACAAAGGATGAAGGGCATCGGGCGAGGAGGATGCGGTGAGGATCGAAGTGAATGTCGACGTCTAGACCGCCGACATCGTCCGCGGAAATGTTTCGCCGGCTTGGAAGACCTACCGCAGGCGAGATGGAGGCGGGGAAGGCATGCCATGCCCACGCGGCCGTTCGCACAGGTATGTACTGCGCATATGGCTTCGTTTCTTTCATTTCCTATTCGTATATCTCCAGCTGGTGTCGCATCCTGCGTCATTTCTTTCTCGCTTTCTCATTCCTTCTCCGCTGTCATTGAGTCGGCACTGACCTGCTTCTCCGTAGTTTCGGTCCCTCTTCGTCCCCGCTGTGGTTGGTACACAACGCACACATTCGACCTCATCCTTCCTGGCCCTTTACCTGTGCTCCAGATAGCCCATGCATTCCGACTCCCTCATCTTGCTTGGCCTCTCATACGCCCCGACCCGCTGTATACCAAATCAGGGCTTCCCACAGTCACCGTTTTCTCGACGGCGCGCAACCCCCGAAATCGGTCTATGTCCTCCGTGCTCTACCCACCCCCCACCTGCTTCCCGCTCCCCAAACTTCCTCGCAGCGTACTTCCGTTTTGGGATTTCGATGTGATGACGTAATCACGTCTCTGCGACAATGTCTGTCGTTTTCTCTGCTTTTACTGAGGATGCTGATTATCGGCGTCGGGTGCGGGGTCGGGAGGTTTTTGGGCATGTGCAGCGTGCTTGGTTGGTTGCTGGGCGTGCGCGATGGTCTTCAGGAGCGAATGGGGAGATAGCGAATATATTGCGCGCGCTTTCGACTTGGGGCGCCGCGGCCCCCAGCCCCCACAGGTCATATCCGCAATGCGGCATAGGTATCCTTTCTTTTTAGTTGGTGATGATGAGTATGGGTTCACCGATCTCGTTAGACGGGAGAAATAAATTGGGATTTCGTTTCTATGTATTATAGGTTTCTGTCAGAGCTCATGAGATAGTTTCTGTGGAACAGCATCGCTGGATATCTTGGAGAGTTGTTTGCCGCGTAGATGCTTGTATTTTACTACGTAGGTTTCACCCTTTTTGTCCCATGAACACTAACAATCGATCCTTCCCCGGCGTTCTAGCTTGATGTGTCATTTTACGATCTTTTCGAGCCCGAGCGTTCTGTCATTGGCAATGAATTCACCATGGACGAAGGGCTTTTCGAGGAAGGGCCGCAGCTATGGCTGATACAATGTCCCAATAGGTTGTAGGTAATCCGGACGTTCGACGTGTTTACTATCTAAAAGCCCATACGCGTGTTCTCCTGTTAAGCAACCTGCTAATCCAAATATTTCACGTTCTTTCTCGCTGAAAAGCCCACGTTTTAGTGTGTATGTTTCGCCTTTTTCGTCCCTTGAACACTGCTAGCATTCGAACTCTCTTCAAAGTTTGAGTTTGATATTTCCTCCCATGATCTTTTCGAGCTTCTTGCCCTGGGCAATGAATGCGAAGTGGAAGAAGAGCTTTCCCCCGAAGCTTTGTCGCGCGAATTGTTCTTAGGAAAGCATTCGGTGCATTCTACACATCGCAGAACGCTCAGTCTTTGCTTTAAGGTTGTGTTAGTCCGCTCACCTTTGGCTACTTCTTCAGGGAGAGTCAGCGCAAGGAAAAAGAGTCAAAGTGCATTCTTACCTTCGCCAAATATCATCCGCTCAAGTTGATTCACCGATGGCAGTAAGGGCTGCATGTTGATGGAACGGCGAAATTTGGCGGTAAACTGATCATCCCAATCAGATTCCATCGGAGTCGTAGCAGCTGTGATTGGAGCTTGACTGAGCCGCTTGATTATCTCGTCAGCTTTAGGCCGTTTTTGTTGCTCCCCGTCCCAACACATTTGGAGTAATTCCCAGACACTGTCGAGTGCGGGGGTGCCTGTACAGGAAGGCAGCTGCTCTGGGCGTTTGCCATCCAACACGCGAAACATGATGTTCATGTCGTTGGATAGTTCCCGGAATGGAATCGCACCGGTTATGATCTGAGGGAGGTTCAACAGTCGAACTTGGAAAAGGCTCAACATTGTTTACCTCGTAGGCAACACATCCAAAAGCATAAATATCTGAGGCGAACGTCTTCACACCGGTTTCCCGAAATAATTCAGGTGCGTGGTATCGCGCTGTTCCCCCACGATTGGCGATAGTCGAAGTTGTCACACGCAAGGTCATCGCATTGACGATAATAGACAGGCCAAAGTCAGCGATACAAGCTCGCCCCGAAGGCGTTACAAGAATGTTGATCTGAAATCGGAATCAGTAAACAAAATTCTATTCCGTGAAATTATTTGTTATCGCACCCCTTTCAGATCACCGTGGACTGTAGCTTGGGCATGTAGGTATTCTAAACCACTGGCGACATCAAGAATCTGGAAATATAGTAATCTGAAAACAGTGAAGCTGAATCCCGCAGTGTTGTGCCTAAGCCCTAAGGCCTAGAGGGGCTCTAAGGCCTAGAGGGGCTCTAAGCCCTAAGGCCTTAGCCTAAGCCTTATGATAGGGCTTAGCGTGCGGCCAGACTTTCGAAATTTATTGCTAAGGCCTTAGAGACCCACGTGCTGCTGACATAAACTGCTGAGCCATTGATTGCCGGAGCACAACCGAGTCTGCAAACTCTTTATCACCCTTCTAAAATGCCTGCCGATGCACCACCAAGCGCCTTTGGCACCCAGCAAAGCATTGATGTCTACATACTTGTTCATCATAGGTGATTCCGGAATAATTTTGTGTTGACAACTAAGAGTCTGAAGTCAGAAAGCAATGGGGCAGGGAATACCACATACTCAGGTGCTCAGGGAAGCACTGGAGAAGCGTCAGGAAATTAAAAAATTTCTTTAAAATTTTTTTTTTTTGGGAGGTCTAAGCCCCCTAAGCCCTTAGACAGCCTAAGCCCTAAGCCCTATGCTAAGCCCTAAGGGCTTAGCGTGCCGGGGGGTCGTAAACTAAGGCCTTAGGCACATCACTGGAATCCCGGACGACATAAACGCACCATCGAGAAGCGTCTCCGTATATCTGGTGAATTCACTCTGACATACTCCATGATGTTGCCGTTTTGCATCCAAGGGGAAATCAGGCACAACCTCTGTTCGATGTAGTAGAGGCCGAAGAACGGAAGAACATTAGGATGACACAGCTGTCGCCAAATGAGTGCTTCTGCACCGAAGTCCTGAATGTTGAGTTGAAGATTAGAGAACAGATGGACTCATGATACCAGAGTGAGTCACCGAATCCTCACCTTGACTGCCATTGCGATGTCGCCCTCTTGAAAAATCCTCAAAATCTTGACACAAACACTTTGTCCGCGTACTAACCCCTTCCAAATATCTCCATACCCCCCTCCCGCTACTTGTGTCCCAACTTTATGCAACCCAGTGAGAGTGAAGCAGCGCGGGTATAAATTAGATGCACGGGAGAGACGGCACATCGCTTTGAAGAGCATCGGTCGAGTTACTGAAAAGGCCTCCAAGTCCAAGAGCTACGGATTTTAGACAACCCTATAAAGACAGACAGATGAGCTCACATCCTGAAGCAAATCCAATAGATGCTGTGCATCCGTTCCCCGATGCTTTAGAAAGACGTCATACACATCGCGGTTCTGGAGAGAGTCAACAAGCCTCGCCGTCAGGTAGATGAGACATTGGACAGCATGTGAGTGGAAGTCGACTGCCCACGTATGCGTTGCTACAATTTTATGCTGCATGCTTCAATCAACCAGGGAGCATATGTTTAATGGAGCCAGTACCTTATACCGCTGGATCTCAACTTTCAGAATATCCAACAGTGCTTGGAAGTCGGAGCGAAACAAAAGGACAGTGAAGAAGGGGTTACCCTCCGCGTATCGAGTCGAAGTCAACCATTCTCTATGGTCGAGACGTCAGCAACGCAAATTCGGGCGGCTTCCCAACAATTACAAAGACGCACAGGGAATGGTATGAAGTGCATCGGGTCGCGGGGTAAAATGCGAACAATGGCTGAAGAGTCTCGGGATGACAAAGTCAGTAAAATTCTCTTGAATACTGAACGAAACGATACTGACTTCGTGATTATTTAAGATGAGAGATATGAGATGTACGGTACCCGTTCCAACGTAGTGTATTGTGACGCGTGCAATATGTCGAAACAGCGGTTGCGTGCTGTGATCTTCAGCCAACTCTTCAACTGCGATGGGCTCCAGAATTTTTCAGATCGAACGCTGTATGAAAGTGGATCTGGTTCCTTGGCGTAGGCTGGGCTCGCAATATTGGAAAACTGGACCCAGTATTCGGAAGCGATGTCTATATTGAAGGCCTCGGCAACGGTTTGAGGGACATCCAGAGAATTAGAGAGCATGAGAGTCCATCCACAGATACGCAAGGGGGCGTCATGGTGGATGGACGAAGGCGATTCGACTCTGGTCATTGAGCTGATCATTCCCCAGGTTTGTGAATCGATTTCTGAGATATATCCATGCCAGTCAAGAATGAGTGAAGCCATCCCCAAATTCTGCTGCGACGAAGCGAGAGCCTGTTGATCCTTGATATTCCAGACGAAGAGGTCACGATACTCATCCCTGCGGAGTATGGACAAAAAGGTTGGCACCGGGTCCTGTTCGTCCGTCCTGAGCATGCGGAACAAGACCCAGAGAACGCTCGGCCAAGCAGGAACAAAAATCTTGAAAAGTAAGCGGTACAGCGCAGGGCATCTTTCACCACCGTTTGTTGCCAGTGCGATAGGGAATTGCCGACCGAGTTCTCTGTGAAATTCAACTGTTGGGGAAACAAGTTCAACAAAGACAGCGGTAAACTTACGCAGTGAGGCAATTGCACGACGACCCCCATGGCATCAATGTCAGATCCGCCACCGAGTATACCTGCAACATGACGTTCACCCAGTCCTTTAAGGCGCTCGCATCACAACCACACTGCGCATCATGCGAAATAGTTGGATAGTAGCGAAAAATTTGACTCCAAGTCCTGATCGTTTCGCAGACGCTGATAGCCATTCCGTCGTGGCCGAAACGCTCTACGACAATGAAGAGCCAGGCCAGGAATTGGATGCGGACACCAGATTTTAAATGCGCTAGGCGCCCAATTCCGCTGGTTCGTTCAGAGCAGTCTTGAAGCTTGTGGGCCAAAACATCATCAATCGCATTGGCAGAAAGACCAATGTGACGATCTGCAACGAACTCTCGGACAAATCGATGTTCGAGTTCGTGCTCGTCTTCATTCTCCCATAACCAGAAGTTTTGCTCCGAATCGAAAACTGTATGCCAAAATCCGTGGTCAGCGGGCCGAGGTAGACCATCGATGTGCCAGCGTGTCCGGGCGAAGTCAAGCACATGTAACGTGAAACGAAGGCGGTGGATGCAGTGCAGAGTCGTTGTTACTCGACTTGTGAACGGGAATTGGAGGGGATAGCTCGAGATGGAAGGAACTTGAAGAGCACCGGGGGGCCGCGCATCCATGGAAGGCATTATTTTGGGGAAGAGCTTTCTGACTCTGCGGTGGACACGAAACACGGACAGCGGTCAAAAAGAGTTTAGGAACCTGAAGTAGATTGGAGCGACACTCACGAAGGTGGAAGGCTTGCCTCCATAGTTCGAAGAGCAGAAGAGAATGGGCGGCGGGGAAAGAGGTTGCCTCACTCCACATGAGCCTCAGCTGGCAGCGGCACGTCAGAGATGTAAATTCCGTCCCAGCTATGCGGAACATCAGGCGCATGTCAAGATGTGTTGATACCAGAAGTATAGATGGTCCGAATGTGTGTCACTATTACTCAGATTTTAGATTTAAGTCACAGATAGCGGGAAAAACATCATACCCCGCTGTCGGAGACTTGTCAAAATACTGCGCTTGAGGAAGGCCTTGTCAAAAAAGCCGATTGGTAGTTAATTCCGGAGGGGCAAAATGATTGGCAGGTTGAGATCCAAGTCATAACTCTTAGACAGAACAAGTTGCCCGGTTCCTACGAGGATGGTAAGAAAAAAGGGTCGAACCGGCGATGCGATGAGACTAGACTCAGATAAAGACGTACTGGTCTCGAGTCTTGACGACGCACGCCTCTACGAAGCCATTGTTAAGGTACTCTGAATATACGATTGTTTTTTTTGAACTCAGAACCAAGGATGAACATTGCTGACATTGATTTCAGTATTCGAGATCTTCGTACCTGAGGATTGAGTTATGTGTTCTTCACATTAGCGCACGGAGGAAAGGGAAGAAAGGAGGATGCACCGGCTGGCTGCGACGTCCACACGATGAGAATGCACGCAGCCATCCAAAGGCGCAGAGGACCGGGAGAAAATTCAACTGTACATGTGGCGTCAGGATTTTGAGATGACACATAGAGATTCGGCTTGCTACTTTCGAACGGATGCCGAGGTTGGATTTTAGTCGTCCCGCGCGCAGTAGTAGTGGTAGAACGTATGATTGAATTTACGCCCGGGAATCTGAGGTACCAGCAGCGTTGTAGCAGCGAAAGAAAATTTCTGGGTTCCGGCACATCTAGTAAGGTAAAGTGAATGGTTGACCGAAATCCAGCCCACTTAGCTTCCCTGAGTTACCTGCACCCTCGTAATCGTTGCAGGCAACGAGTCAATCGGCATTTGCGGCCTAGAGTCCTCTGCAAGGATACCGACATGAAGGTTGTGAGCAAGAGTGATATCGGCCGAAAACGGAGTGACCGCGATGAAAGCCGATTTGTGCCGAATTAACAGATGATGACGTGACAATTTTCCCTCTTTCTCATCGTCCACGATATCGCCCTCGGAATCTGTCGTGCATGCGAAAACTCTGCGCTCAACCTCAGCGCCTCTGGCTCCACTGTGCCATTGCTAACCTTTCGTAGTCAAGTACTCCTTTTTCTTCTCGGCAGTCTTGAAGCAAGTCGATAGAGGCTCGTTGTACAGGCGTTGAAGGATCCCGAATCCCTAGAGACTTTGGACTCTGACTCTGCGTTGGAAATTGGCCGTATCGTAACTCAGGTGAGTTTTGTGTCATTTTTGCTTGTTTTTTTTTTCGCCATGGGAGTGACTCAGCCGTCTCTCAGGCCTCAGGCCTGAAATGTATATCGCTCGGAGTCCTTCATCTCGAGATAACGAGTCACCCCAGTGAACTCTAGCCTATTCGGCTAGCACCGGTAATCAACGCCACTCTCGAAGCTCTCAGTTTTTGCGCTTGTTAGCTTCGCACTGTTTACATTGCCCAGCACACGGGAATGCGAGGTACGCCGTTATTCCTTCGTGCACTGTAAGACTCGTTGTCGACGATTGCACGCCCTCCCAGGATCTTCGTTGCTCGTGATATCTTCGTCGACGGTGACGTGGCACTCTCGTCATCGCCATCGATCGTCCCATCCTCGTCCCGACGCTTTTTCCTGGCTAACAAACACACGACGCTCTCAAGTGGGCGATTGGGTGACTCTTTTCCCACCCGAATCCTCCGCCTCCCCGCCATGGCGGTCCACGAAACGCCGCACCAGCGCCCCCCCGACTATGTAGCACCCACGAATCGCCGTCATCAATGGACGTATGCACCGTCAAGCACTTCAATTGCTGGACAGCAACTCAATAATCGTCATCATCATTGCCGTCCCGTCTCTCCCGAGGATGTCGTCCTCGCGACCTTCAATCTTCTCTTCGATCCTCGCCTCGGCATACCTCATCTCATAGACCCCCTGCGTACCTCTACCCGCACCCATCTCCGCCTCCAACGTTTTGCGTCTCACAACGTCCAAGGCGCGGTGATGGTATGAAGGCGTGTATGCGCTTGCGCCGACGCTGTCGCTCAATATTGGGGAAATCGCGGTGGTGCACGTGAAGGTGAAGGCGCGGGGGAGGAAGGAGGAGCCAGCGGCAGTGGTATAGCAGCAGCCCGGTGTCAGGGTGGTGGTCGTGCGTTACCTCACGTCCGTCGACGCTGGTGTCATGCGCGGGATGGAGCGAAGGTGTCGGCTGTCTCGACAAGAATCTTCCCCTCAGTCTCGTCTACGTCTACCAGTCATAGCCACCGCCCTCCCCATCCTTCATGCGCCGTTCCTCTCCATCCCGTCCTCCGCTCCTCCTTCCATCCCTCGCTCGACTACACGAAGACCGATACCGACACTGAAGCCGACATCCCTCATTTTGGAATCGCGCTGTGTCTCCCCCCGCAGCACCCGCACGTTCCGCCGTCTCATCTCTCCCCACTCTTTCGACTCGCCTTCGCCTTCGACATCCACTTCTACTACGTCCACGCACCCTACTCGCTCGCCCGCGCCGCCGCGCGCCTTCGACCTACGGTGCGGCGCAAGTCAGGGTTGGGAGGGACGTTATGGCTGGATTACCGTCTCGATGCTGGTGTCGGGTACTAGTAGGATCCGTCGGTGAAGGCGGCGGCGCGGTGGTGGTGGATTCAGTATGCGGGGTGCTGTCGGCGAATGGCCTCTTGAGCGGCTCGGATGTATGATGTCATCGCCTCCGCCTCTTCATTCATTTTTTGCCTTTCTCTGTATTTTGAAGCAAATTGCATGCACACGAGGGGTTTTATGCTACGTATCATTGGCGAGAGTGGGCCGGCGAGGTCATAAGTTTTAGCGATCTCACATGATGGTTGAATAAATCAGGATTCCGATTCTATCGAAGTATTATATTTCTAAAGTTTTTGTCGGAGTTGATGATATACTCTAGGTGCAATACCCTCGCTGGATATCGTTCAGGGTCATTTGCCCTGTAGGTCCCCCATTTTACTACGTAGGTTTCGCTCTTTTTGTCTCGTGAACTTCACCATTTGATTCTTCTTCCGAGTTTGATATCTCCTCCCATGCTCTTTTCGCGCGTTCTCTCGTTGACAACGAATCCGGAGGGGAAGAAAAGGATTCTGACGAAGCAATCCTGTTCGAATTATTCTCAGCTGCCTGCTCGGAATGCGACTGCTCCAGATGAGCAGAACATTTGGTGCATTCTACGTATCGTAAACGGTCAGTCTGTGCTTTGACGTCATGTTTGGCTTCATACCTTTCGCAACTTCTTCAAGGACAGTCAGACAAAGATAAAAGCGTTAAAGCTGAACCTCACCTTCACCAAATAACATATGCTCGAGTTCATTCACTGATGGCAGTAGCGGCCGAACGGTAATGGAACGTCGGAATCTAGCGGTGACCTGGTCATCCCAATCGGCGAATTGCATTGGAGTCGTAGCAGCGGCGATTGGAGCTTGGATGAGCCGCTTGGTAATCTCGTCAGCTTTAGGCCGCTTTTGTTGCTCCCCGTCCCAACACATTTCAAGCAATTCCCAAAAACAGTCGAGTGCGGGGCTACCTGTGCAGGACGGCAGCCGTTCGGGACGTCTGCCATCCAACACGCACAATATGATCTGTGCTTCGTGGGACAGCTCCCGGAACGGAATCTGACTAGTCATGATCTGATAAGGTTTCATTTTCTTCCAAGCTCGGCAGTCAACTCAGATTGTCCATACCTCGTAGCCAACACACCCAAAGGCATAGATATCCGATGCAAAGGTCTTCACACCCGTGTCCCCCAGTCGGAATAGTTCGGGCGCATTGTATCGCATTGTTCCTCTATGATTCGCAGTAGTTGAAGTCGTTAGTCGCAAGGTCATTGCATTAACGATAATAGACAGGCCAAAATCAGCGATACAAGCTCGCTCCGAAGGCGTCACAAGAATGTTAATCTGAAATCTCAATCAGTAATCAAAGCTCCTCTTCGTGAGATACTACTGGTATCGCACTCCTTTCAAATCACCGTGGATTATATTCTGGTTGTGTAGGTATTCCAAGCCACTAGCGACGTCCAGAACCTGCAAATAATATGAACTTTAAAGACAGTGTATCGACATGCACATGACATCAACACACCATTGAAAAACGTTTCTGAGTATCGATTGAATTGTTTTGCAAATATTTCTTGATGTTGCCATTGTCCATCCAAGGGGAAACTAAGCACAACCTCCGTTTAAGGTAGTAGAGACCAAGGAACGGAAGAACATTTGCATGATATAGCTGCCTCCAAATGAGGGCTTCTGCCCCGAATTCCTTGAAATATCGATGTTGAGTCGTCGCGTGGACGATGGAGCGATCGAGACGTAGTCCGCACCTTTAAGGCCAATGCAATATCGCGATCCTCAAAAATTCTCAAAATCTTGATGCAAACACTCTGTCTGCCAACCAAACCCTTCCAAATGTCTCCGTATCCCCCTCCATCAAGTTGGTTGCCAATCTTCTCCACCCCACTCATCTTGAAACAACGAGGGTATAACTTGGATGCCCGTGATAGACGGCACATTGCCTTGAAGAGCATTGGTCGAATTGCGGAAAACAATTCCAGATCCAGGAGCTACTGATTTTTAGATTCTGCGATATGAGTAGAACAGATGAACCTACATCCTGGAACAAATCCAACCTCCTCTGTGCATTTGAACCCCGATGTTTTAGAAATGCCTCGTAGCCATCGGGGTTCTGGAGAGAATTAACCAATCTGGCCGTCAGGTAGATGAGACATTCAACCGCATGCCGGTGTAGGTCGGTCGCCCACAAATGGGCTACAATGGTAGGCTGCAATAATTCTATAAATGGGGGAGAACGCGTGTATACTGGCACCAATACCTTATCCTTAGTATAATTTATTGCGTTTTCCAGGCAATCCAAGAATTCATCGAAGTCAGCGCGAAAGGACAGGAAACTGGAGTCTTTATTATTCTTAAGATGTGGAAACAAATTCCACGCGTCGCTGCAGAGGATATATTAGCAACGAAAGCTTGTGTGGTGTTTCACAGCGAAGACGCACTGCAGGGAACTACATCTCGTAGCGGGGTAAAATGCGAACAATGGTTGAAGGGTCTCAAAAACCAAAATTAGTGTGATGAAAAACAAAGAGAGCGGATACCTGCTTCGTGATGATTCAAGATGAACCAAATCAAATGCATCCTTTCCAACCTGGTGTATGCTGATGTGTTCCATATTTCAAAACATCGCTCTTTGGCCACAAGTTTTGACCGAGAGTCCAACTCCGACAAAGGCCAAAACTGTTCGGATCTGTCATGCGAGATTAACGAGTGTCGCGGCTTGGCTCTAATGATGTCCGCCAGCTCGTCCCAGGGATCCAAAGTGAGCTCAATGTCAAAAGCCTCCGCGATGGTTTGAGGGACATCCAGGGAATCGGAGAGCATGAGAGTAAATCCACAAAGACGCAAGGGGGCATCATGGTCAACACGGTCACGAGAATAAACTCTGGTCATGAGGCTGATCATTGCCCAGGCTTGTGAATTGATTTCTGAGAGGTACCGAACCCAGTCAAGACTGAGTGAACCATTCTCAAAGACCAGCTGTGACGAAGCAAGAGTGTCTTCATCTTCATAATCCCAGATAAAGAAGTCCCGATACTCATCGTCACGAAGTATAGACAAAAAGGTTGGCACTGGCTGCTGTTCCTCCGTTCTGACCATGCGGAACAAAACCCAGAGAATACTTGGCCACGCAGGTACAGGTGTCAGTATCTTGAACAGGAAGCGGGACAGCGCAGGGCATGTCTCGGCACCACTTGTTTTCAGTGCGAAAGCCATTCCCCGATGGAGTTCTCTGTAAAAAAAAAATAGCTGTTTGGGGCCAGAACTCAGAAGTACAAAATGACAATGGGAAACTTACGCATTGAGACAGTCGCACGACGACCCCCATGCCATCGATCGCAGCTCTGCCACTGAATATACTCGCAACATGATATCCACCCAGTCCTTCAAGGCTTCTGCATCACAACTACATTGCGTATCATGTGAAACAGTCGCCGAGTAGCGAAAGAAGTGCCTCCAAGTCACGATCGTTTCGCTGACACTGATGGCCACTGGCATCATAGATCTGGACCAACTGGTCTTGCGGAAGCGCTCTACCACAATGAAGAGCCACGTTAAGAATCGGATTCGCATACCGGATTCTAAGTGTGCCAGCCGGCCGACTTCGCCGATTTCTTGTGGGCGTTCTTGTAGTTTGTGTGCTGGAAAATCAGCAAAACGGCCGTTGGAATATGAATTGCCTGGTGCTCGCTCGAATCGACGCCCAAGTTCGTCTTCGTCTTCATCCTCCCATAACCAGAAGCTCGCCTCCGAGTCGAAGATTGTAAACCAAAAATCTTCCTCGCTGGGCCTATCTGAGTCATTAAGACGGCTGCCGCGGGCGAAATCTAGCACATTCAATGTGAAGCGAAGGCGATTGGTGCAATTCAGAGCCGTTGTTATTGAACTTTTGACCGAAAATACCCAGCGTGAGGCGGGCGGCGGGGGACTACCAACGGTCAAGGAGTCTCTTAGAAGTAATAGTAGGTGTGAGCTACACTTACGAAGGTAATAGGCCTCCTTCCATCGTTTGAAGACTACACGGGGCGGAAGAAAGAGCAGCGGACGGAAGAGCTGTGGAATGTTTTGAGGTACTTATTGCCATACTCCTCGTGGGTCACAGCTGTCCGTCAGAAATGTAAGTCTTGTCCCAGGCATACGGGACATCAGGCGCATGCCAAAGGAATGCTGTGAAATCGGAATGCTGTGAAATCAGAGCCTGAAATGAACAGTCAGGACTTCAATCTCAGAGGTAACCATCGACAGCGGCGAGAAATTATACGAAAAATCTACGCACCCGTGACAAGGGGACGAAGCGGAATTAACATGAGCTAATCTATGCAACCCAAAATTAAATTCGGAGTTGATGAGACACCCGAGAGGATGATGTTCTCTACCGTACAGTTCCGACCTCCGTGTCAGTTGGAGCCTTCGATAACGTGTCCGATGTTCCTGTGCGTGGTTTGAGCCAACTTCAAGTTCAGGTGGCTCTTTGGAGGAGACCAAATTGAGAGTCAGAGTCTCAGCGAGAGCGAAGCTACGCAGAGAGGAAGGCCTGCGGGAGGTCGGAAACAGGGCTTCAGTTGAAATACTCACTTATCCGCTGGACAAGGACCAAATCAGGTTCAAAGTGACTCGGGGGACGGGTTGGCATGGCAGGGACGTCCGACGCAGTCGATCTGTGAGTAGGACTGTAAATCGTCGAGACGGAAGGAAGACACGTATGTATAAGAGTCCAAAGAGAAGGGTCGGCTACGTCGAAAGCTAGCTCAACAGCGAGAGGATTCGAGTGGAGATGGCGGTGGTTGAGGTGAAAGAGCAGAATCGGCCGAAGAAAGCCGATCACTGCCACAGCAGGCGTAAACACTTCGCTGTCTTTCTCCTCCACATTGCCTCCACACTCACATTCGCTCGTCTGAAGCTCGTTCCCATATACAAGATTTTGGAACCTATGCTGCGGCTCTATCTTACCCCGCGTATCTCACCAGCCGTCTCCGCCTTCAAGATCTAGATGCGGGTCTTGGGGGAGAAAATTTGGAATGATTCGGAGAGCTCTTTTCGAGATGAATGTCTTCGACGTGGCAATGGCGGGATCGGCTGAAGATACCTTACCCTCCGCACCTGCTCGACTATAGCAAACTGAAGTGGTATGCGCGGAAGGTGCGTCACATTTGTCGTCTTTTGGGCGACTCTGCCTGAAGCGTATCAAGCAGCGGGGCCTCTGTATCTTTCGAAGCTGTTAATCGCCTGTCTGGCGGTCCTGGAGGACAACCGACTCTATGTGCTTGATTCATTGCTGTGGTAAAAGCAAGAATCGCATTTGGGAGAAACAATCTGAGTCGAGGATGCGAGGTGAGTGTGTCCTTGTCTCATATAACCTCTGCTCAATTATGTACCCTAGCTAGGCTCTTGCCGTTGGTACACAAAGCTTTGAAGGCACTGGTTCTCTGCCCCGTGCGTCTCCTTTCCCCGCTGGTGCCGACTGACGTTGACCCGTGTGTCCAGATCATCATTCTGAGCCTCAGCTGTCACCGCTCAGGCAAGCTCATGTTACGCTGTCGGGCGTGGACGATGTCGCCGCCCCAGTGATGCGGTGTCTCAAACCCAGTCAGCGGTATGCACGTCAGCCAACGAGTGTAGGCAGGTACGCTTTCCTTCCGTCTCACAAAACTCGTTATCGACGCCCGCACGCCTTCCTAGAAGCTTTGTTCCTCCTGCATCCTCGTTGACGATGAGGTGGCGCGTTTGCCAGCCACCAGCCGCCGCCCATCGATCGTCCCGCGTCGTCTCTCTACGACGATTCGAGGGCCTTCCGTCGGCCGAATCACCGTCCCAGTACCCCGTCTAGCGGCTGCCCTACGCAAGCTCCAGCACCCGCACCACCCACAACTCCGACTGACATCAACGCCACGCGTCCTCCTCACTGTCGCCTCCGCGTCCTACGGCGCTTGCTTCCATTATCATACCGGTGACGCCGCGTTGGGGTAGGCGCGGACGGACGGTTAGGCTCGCGATCGTTCGATCCCCTTCTTATTCTCACCATCCCGCAGGCTCGTCTCACTGCCCCCCCTGCCCGCGCTCATCTCGTCCACCCCGCGTCCGAAATTTTGCATGTCACGAAGTACAAGGCGCGATCGTGATGGCGAGGCGCGGCGGATGATGGGGCAGCCATACCCGCCTTCCCCGATCGCTCGCCTCTGTGTATGTTCTTTGTCTCGCTGCTGTCATGCACGGGATGGATGGGGTGGCTGCCTCGACAATCTAGTCGACCACCACGCTTGCTTCACGTCTCGACGAGGTCAGGGTCATTCAGCGGAACCGTCTGTCTCCCCTTCGTGACACGAGCTGCGTGATTCAGTCGGCCTGTTCTCCTCGTGGAGGCAGCCGTGCGGGGGGCGATGATCTGCGTGTATGCCTCGACGGTGGATACGCCGGCGTAATGATTGAGGCTGCGGATGCGGATGCTGATGGACGAGGATATCGTCTGGCTGCTCTCATTCGCGTCGCATCTCTCCAGACACGCGCGCTCTCGAAAGGCTTCGTCATTTGCAGGCTCGTCCACGACTCCCTCGTCTCCCTCCCCCACATCTTCCGCCTCCCCTATCCTCTCCGCATCTTCTCATGTCCGCGCCACGCCATCACTACTTATCCACCGATGATCATTGCAGGCTTGAGTTGCGATACGTCTGAATTTGGGGCGACGGCTCACGAGAATGTGCGGACGAGGAGGCGTGCCGCGGCCGCGCTCGCATTGCGCGTTTGCTTGGGTAGACGACCTCTTGTCGCGGATGGGGGAGGATACTGCGCGGATGGAGGGAGAGGTGGATGGGTGGTGGTGGTATCTAGACGGGTGGAGGAGAGGTAGAGGAGACTTAAGATGCGATGTGGTCGGGGATGAGGGAAGGTGGATGGGGTCTTGCCTCGCCATGGCTGTGTCTACCCCGGCAGACAAAGGATGAAGGGCATTGGGCGGGGAGGATGCGGGTTAGAGCGAAGGGAACGACATCATCGTGGGATACCGTTGATGCAACCCCGCCGCCAGCGTTCGCGAGGACTTCTCGCGAGCGTGGAAAACCGTTGGAAGACCCACCGCGATGGAGGCGGGGAAGGCTACCATGTACTCGCAACCGTTCGTACAGGTATGTATGCACATATCGCTTTGTTCCCTTTCTTCCTTTCGTTAATTTGTATTAGTATATCTTGAGCTCGTGTCGTATTCAGTGTTTGCCCTGCTCATTCGTTTCTCGCTTTCTCGCTCCTTCTCCGCTTTCATTTGAGTCGGTACTGATGGTCTGCTTCTCCGTAGTTCAGTCCCTCCTCGTCCCCGCAGCAGTTAGTACACAACGCAACCTTTCTACCTCCCCCTTCCTGGCCCTTCACCTGTACTCCAGATAGCCCATGCATTCCGACTCCCTCATCTCACTTGGCCTCTAATACGCCTCGACCCGCTGCCTACCAAATCACTAAGCCTCAGCTGTCCACGGCTACCATTTCTTTGGCGGCGCGCAGCGACTGAAATCAGGGCATATCCTTCGTGCTCTACCCAACCCCCAACGGCCTTCCCGCCGCCCAAACCTCCTCGCAGCGTACTTCCGTTTTGGGATTTCGATATGATGACGTAATCACCTCTCCGCGACAATGTCTGTTGTTTTCTCGGCCGTGACTGAGGATGCACCTTATCGGCAGCGGGTGCGTGTTCGGGAGATTCTTGGGCATGTGCAGCGTGCTTGGTTGGTTGCTGGGCGTGCGCGATGGTCTTCAGCAGCGAATGGGGTGATGGCGAATATATCGCCAACGCTTTTCGACTTGTGGCGTCCCCACAGATGGGAATTGCAAAGACGCGTGGACGGGAAGTGTGAGGGCTGTTTGTGGTGTACGCTCTGTGCATTTCTCACATCCCTACTGGCTCGCCCTCGCCCTCCGCCATCCTTCATATGCCGCTGTCGCCCATCCCATCTTCCCTGCGAATCGTCTGCGCGCGTCATCACATCGGTCATCCACCATTTCTCTCCCTTCGATCCGTCTTCGGCTTGGATATCTACAGCTACATCTAAGCACCTTTCTCGCCCGCCGGCGCCTGTGATCGAATCCGAGGGCACAGCGCAAGTCGGTGCGGGATGTCTATCCATCGGTGCACACTGCGTCGGCGATGATGGGTGTTAATGGGAACATCGGAGGGTGGTGGAAGTGGACAGGCTGGGCTCATAGAGAGTGGATATACGCACTCGTACAAGCTCACGTGTGTTCTTCATGTCACTTCCTTACAGGCTGATGCACCGACGATGACCGTGTAATTCGCGAGCATCTATCTATGTTTCTGTAAGAGCTGAAGAAACACTCCAACACTGTATGTGCGACAGCCTCGCTGGATGTCTCCTAGGTCGTTTTCCCTGTAGATGCCTGTGTTTTACTGCGTATCCTTCGTCCTTTTTGTCCCATGAACACTATGATCTGATTCCTTCCCGGATTCCGAGTCTGATATGTCGTCCCATGATCTTTTCGAGCGTCCTGTCATTGGGATTGAATGCGGAGTGGAAATAAAGCTTTCCAACAAACCATACCGTTCGAATTGTTCCCCGCCGCCCGATTAGAATGAACCTGATCTTTCTCAGGAAAACATTCGGTGCATTCTACACGTCGCACAAAGATCAACGTTAGCTTTCAAGTTGTGTTCAGCTTCACACCTTTCGCTATTTCTTCAGGGGGAGTCAGATACTAGAGGAACAGTTGAAGCTAAATCTCACCTTCACCGAATATCATACACTCTATCTCATGTACGGACGGCAGTAGTGGCTGCATGTTGATGGAACGGCGGAATTTAGCGGTTAACTGGTCATCCCAATCGGATTGAATCGGAGTTGTAGCAGCTCTGATTGGAGCTTGAATGAGTCGCTTAATTATATCTTCTGGAGTGGGGCGTTTTTCCTTCTCCCTGTCCCAACACATCTCAAGCAATTCCCAGAAGCTGTCGAGTGCTGGCATGCCCATGCAGGAAGGCAGTCTCTCAGGACGTTCGCCCTTGAACACGCAAAACATGATCTGTATGTCGTTGTACTTGCGGAACGGAAGCTCGCCGGTCATTATCTAAAAATGGTCAAAATCAAGCCCAGCAATGAACTCAGATCTTCTTCCTTACCTCATAGGCAACGCACCCAAAAGCATAAATGTCGGACGCAAATGTCTTTGGACCCTCCTCGAATAGTTCGGGTGCATTGTATCGTGCCGTTCCCTTGTGATTGACAGTGGTCGAAGTCGTTAGTCGCAAGGTCATCGCGTTAACGATGATAGACAGGCCAAAGTCAGCGATACAAGCTCGCCCCGAAGGTGTTACAAGAATGTTGATCTGAGATTGGAGAAATCAAACTTGTATTTCGTGAAAGAATTACTGTGATCGCACCCCTTTCAAATCACCGTGAATCGTATTTTGGTTGTGTAGGTATTCTAAACCACTGGAGACATCAAGGATCTGGAAAGAGCTGAATTACGCAGATAGCTGGTTCACAACTTGCGCATAACATCGACGCACCATTGAAAAGCGCTTCTGCTTAGCAGGGGAATTTGCTCTCAGAAATTCCATGATGTGGCCGTTTTCCATCCAAGGGGATATCAAACACAACCTCTTTTCGATGTAGTAGAGGCCGAAGAATGGAAGAACATTGGGGTGACACAGCTGTCGCCAAATGAGTGCTTCTGCCCCGAATTCCTGAATAATGAGTTGAAGATGAGGGAATCAATGGACTCGAGATACCAGACTGAGTTCGCACCTTAAGAGCCATCGCGATGTCACTCTCTTGAAAAATTCTCAACATCTTGACACAGACACTTTGTCCGCGAACTAAACCTTTCCAAATATCTCCGTAGCCCCCTCCCGCCATTTGTGTCCCGACTTTATGCAACCCAGTGAGAGTGAAACAGCGCGGGTACAAGTTAGATGCACGAGATAGCCGCCACATTGCCTTGAAAAGCATTGGTCGAATTATTGAGAAAGATTCCAGGTCCAAGAGCTACGGATTTTTAGCCTTTCCGGTATGAAGCGACGCATGGACTTACATCCTGAAGTAAATCCAACATTTCCTGTGCCTCCGTTCCCCTATATCTGAGAAATGTGTCGTAGCCATCGCGATTTCGAAGAGATTTAACCAATGTCGCCGTCAGGTAGATGAGACATTCGACAGCATGCGAGGATAAGTCGACCATCCACATATGTGTTGCTACTACATTATGCTGACGCATTTCAGGTTTCAGGATCTCCACCAGCTCTTTGAAGTCGGATCGGAAGGAGAGGATAGTGGCGGAGTTTTTGCCCTCGACGTATCTGCTCGGAGTCCACCGCTCTCTACATGTGGGATATGTCAGCAACAAAACCTCCCACATTTAAATAAAAGACGCACAGAGCTGAACGGGGCGAGGCATATCTTCTTACGGGGTGGAATTCGAACAACGCCTGAAAATTTTTGTGTGTATAAAGTTAGTGGAATTCTCTTGTAGCGAACATGACCGACCTTGTTATCATTCTTCAAGATGAAGGATATCAG
Source organism: Favolaschia claudopus (assembly GCA_037176885.1). Classification (NCBI taxonomy): domain Eukaryota; kingdom Fungi; phylum Basidiomycota; class Agaricomycetes; order Agaricales; family Mycenaceae; genus Favolaschia; species Favolaschia claudopus. Next base: position 1,849,673 of record JAWWNJ010000032.1, on the reverse strand, counting down.
TTGCACGTGGTTGAATGTGGTAAAAGAACGCGGCAAGATAGATCCTATTGCTGGGTAAAAGGCGAACAACGGCTGGAGAGTCTTTGCATGAAGAAAATCAGTGAAATTGTCTTGTAGTGAATATAATCAACGCCGACCTCGTGATTATCTAAAATGAAGAATATTAGCTGTACCCGTTCCAACGTGGTATATCTTGACGCGTGCAATATGTCGAAACATCGGTCGCATGCTTCGACTTTCAATACAGTCTCCAAGTGCGACGAGTTCCAGAATTGTTCGGATTGAATCCTTTGCGAAAGTAGCTGTGGCTCCCTGGCGTAGACTGGGCTCCCTATATCGACTAATTTGAGCCAGTATTCGGATGTGGTGTCGATATCGAGAGCCTCAGCGATGGGTTGAGGGATATTCAGAGACATGCAGAGCATCAAAGTAAATGCACAAATACGCAGGGTAGGATCGCGGCAGGCGGACAAACGATCATCAACTCTGGTCAGGGAGCGGATCATGTTCCACGTTTGTGAATCGATCTCTGAGACATATCGACGCCAATCGTGTCTAAGCTTAAGTGGGCCAATTTTGAATTGCTCCTGCACCCCAGAAAAAACCGTTAGATCTAGGTAATCCCAGGCAAAGAGGTCACGATGCTGTTCCTCGCGAAGGAGGGACATAAAGGCCAGTACTGGCTTGGGTTCCTCGAGCCGGAGCGTGCGGAACAAGACCCAGAGAATGCTCAGCCAAGTTGGTATGAACATCTGGAAAAGCCAGCGGCCCAATACCGGATGTACCTCGGCACTAGTTGTCTTGAGCTCGATCGGTCGTGAAGCCAGTTCTCTGCAGAAATTCCGTTAACGGTTCGGATTTTCAAACTTATATTGACAAACTTACGCATCGAGACAGTTGCACGACGACCCCCATGGCATCAAGCGCAGATCCGCCACCGAGTATAACTGTAACATGACGTTCACCCAGTCCTTTATGGCCCCTGGATCGCAATTACACGAAGCGCCATGTGAAATAGTCGGAGGGCGGTCAAAAAATTCCATCCAAGCCACAATTGTTACCTGCAGGTTAACGACTGCATCTTCTACGAAATGAGACCCCACGATGAAGAGCCACGTTAGAAACTGGATCCGGGTTGTAGATTTTAAATGTGCCAGGGGCCCTGAACCGCCTATCTGTTCGGAGCACTCTTGAAGTTTCCATGCTAGAAGATGATCACTTTCATCGACACGAAAACGACGTCGGGTGGCTTCGTTTGACGCTTGCGCACTGTGAAACCTGTGCACTAAATTTCGGTCTGCATCCGAATCCTCTGATGCTCACATAAATCTACGCCCGAGTTCGTCCTCGTCTTCATCCTCCCATAACCAGAGGTTCTGCTCCGAATCGAAAATCGTAGACCAAAAGCCTAGGTATTCCCTGAACAGACATTTATTGACCATGAAATCAACCACATTCAGCATGAAACAAATGCGGTTGGTGCAATTCACAGCCGCTGCTACTTGAGTTGTTTGTGGAAATCGCGGGGGATAGCTCAAGGTCCGAGTGCCGCTGATATCCAAGAAGGTTTTACTGAAAACGAAGGACTCCATACTAAGCGAACCGTCGATAGCATGCAAAAGTCAAAGAGAGTCAGAAACGTAGATAAAGCTAGACTCACAAAGTTGAAGACTGCCAAGATGGTGCGAGGAGTACAGAGAAAAGAAAAGAGCGGCGAACAAGAGAGATGCTTCGAGGCGCTGCCTCGGCCCTCGAGCACACCTCGTGGGCTACAGCCTACAGCTGTTCATTCGAGATGTCCAGCTATATGGGACACGGGGCGCATTACCGGTTTTCGTGAGACCTAGTAAAAATAGACGGTGTGAATCTACAGCACTGGTCTTAGACCCCAGATATAAAGCACCGACAGCAGGGAGAAAATCATACCTGCTGTCACGAATTCGTTGAAAATGATTCGTTTCAAGAAGATAAAAAAGCTGAGTGTCTGTCGCATATGGCAGTTAACATAATCATAGGAGCGGTAAAAAAATAAATGCGAAATCGATAGCTACAGCATACAACACGACTTGCCTCGTTCCCTTAAATTCTCGAGAATAGCAGAGCTGTGAAGAGCTTTTCTGAATCTAAAAGAACTTCCAAGCGATCACGTTTAATTTCGATGCTGACTGTGGTATCATTGTGGCGTCCTCGAACGTACTTACTACCAGTCGGAATTGAGCGCCAGAGTCCTGGTTTCGATAAAGAAATTAAATGATTGAATCAGCTGGGTTTCCGGCAGCGGCAAAAAATTAGATGTACATACCCGTCGTGAGACCCATTGGAGCTATAAATCGGAATCAAAAGCGGTGATGTAGGGAAGGAAGGAAGGAAGGAAGATTACACGGCACGGTCCCCTTAGGAACGCCGGGGCCCAGGGAGTAACAGAGTGTACAGGCACTAATATACACTTCGGTCCCTGGACTTCTCCACTTTACGCTTTCTTGGCCGCTGAGAAGCTGCACCACGGCTTGGCCGGTTGCAGTGAAAAACTGTTAGTGAAGAATCAAGACGGATGCGATCAAAGATACAGAAAAGTACGAACGGAGGCCCCGGAGAAGCGGAATCCAGTAAGTATAATCTGAGGTTTCATGGGAAGCCTGGGAGAGCAGCGTTTACTTGTTGAGTATGCAGAGTCCCGGAAGAGAATTGTCACTTGGCAAGTTATGGCGGCAGAATTTGAACGAGACATTGACGAGACACAACGGTTTTGCAGTTTGAGAGAGAATTTTGGACGCGGATTAGAGTTGTGCGGTGTCTATCAGTAGACCAAAGGAGTGGCTTTAGCGTGAAGTCTTCAAGTAGTTGATGCAGCGATGCGTTTGCAAACCAATTGCAAACTTTGTACCAGCAGCCGCTGCCAGTGAGCAGCGCAAGAATATCTAGGTACCCAAGATTGACCGGAATCTAGACGTCGTTCGAGTAGTACGTCGGAATTAGAATAATCGGTATTTCGAACGTAGAGTCTTGCAACAGGACACATACCGACATGGAAGTTGGGAGCAAGAGTGTTATCGGCCGAAAACGGAGTGACGCCAATAGGATCCGATTCCGCCGAAGACAACACACGTCAATAATGAGCCGTAATCTCCTTCTTCTTTCTCCTCCGTCTTGCCTCCGTCTCTTCGCTCAGCGCTGATGAAATTCACGCTCCTACAGCGCGTATACCTTTACTTTCGCACATCCGACAAGGGATACTGACTCGAGGGATCTTATAGACTGCAAGACCGATATGAAACGGACTTGACTCGAGACGGCGATTTCTGGCTTCGTCTCGAGCAGCTGGGAAACGTCGGGAAGCTCCCGGGGAGCGTATGCAGGAAAGCTAAATGGGATCCTCAGAGGTGTGTTTATGGTGTTTCCAGACCTCCTTATGCGAATTCAATATAGTCTAATCGTTTTTTTCACATCAGCGGCGGCATGGAATTAACGACTTTGGCCTCCGACTACTGGCGTGTATTCTCTGGCGCGTTAATCGTTCATGCTGGCACCTTCTCTCGCTGCACAGGGTTCTTGTCTTCAAGATTATATCTTCATTCTTGACCGATGACGTGGCACCCTCGCCGTCTGGCAGACCCCGCGCTTCAATCGTGCCCATCCCCGTTTTCTGGCTCTTGAATGCATGCCTATCGACTCGACGCCGTCACCCTCCAATGATGTGGCTTCTACCTTGATCATTCTCCTCAAATGCGACTTCATTCCTGGCATCGAGCATTCTTGGCGGCATCGATGATTCGGATGCTACTTGTGCGTGCAATTGTATGTCTCAGCTCGCGTCATTTCCGTTTCTGACAAAACTACGCTCTAGTTCCGTGCCTGTTCCCCTTCTCCGCCACGAATCACCAAGACGTCGGGCTCGAGGCGTCCTCGTCTTTCGTTCCTGTACCCCTCATCGCCCTACTCCCCCTTAACCGCTGCTGGCCACCTCCGACATCTACATAACACACCCGGCCACCTACGCGCACTGATAACTCCGTTGGCGCTGGAGCGACTCCTGAAGTCGCGTTTCTGCGTCGGCGCCGTCGATCGATATCGTGTTATCGATGAGATGGCGGTACCAGCGGTGGAGGAGGCGGCGAGCTAGCTGAATGAAGAAGAACGAGCGGTGGAGGAGGAGGAAGTGTTAGCGCGATGATGAAGAGGGTGAGGGCGGTGGTGGTAGAGCAGTGGGTAGGGCGTGGTGGTGAAACTCGGCGGATGCGGAGCGGCTTGACCTGCGTCCCCGCTCGCTCGGCTCGGCGTATGGAAGAGAAGGTGGTGAGGATGGAGAGCTGGGGCGCCCGCTTTCCCAAAGGTGTCAACCCCGCCGCCCGTACGCTCCCCGTCCCTATGCATCCCGCCTGCGTTTCCTATAGCCGATTACATCGACGCCGACACCCGTACCAGCGCCGACATGTCTCGCTTCAAGATCACCCAGCTCATCTCTCTCCATGCCGTCCCCCTACGCCTTCAATCTCCATACGACATGCACATCTACGTGCTTTCCTCCCCGTCCGCCCCCGCCTTCGACGACAGCCTCTGTAGGTGCAGCACGGGTCGGGGCGGCTGCGCTTGATGTGGGGTGTGCACTGGGGATGGAGGAGGAAGTGGTGCGATCGGGGAAAGGGTGTCGTGCTCATGGAGGTGGCGGAGCGCGGGTTCTGGTGAGATTGAGGAGGGAATGGAAGAGGAGGAGGAGGTGAAGGTGGTCAACGAGAATGCGACGGATGATGAGCTGGCGGTATCGCACAGCGGGTAGGAGAGAGGATGTACGCACCGTATCCGCGTAGATGTGTCTCTTCGCCGCCTCAATGCTTGTGTTGACGGGGAGGCACAGATCCGGGTGGAGTGTCTGCGCTTGGGGTGTGGGTATGCCCAGCGTCCCCGACGTTATCGGTCGGTATCAGTGAGGATCGTCAGCCGCTCTTATCGTTGGCGCGGGGGCCCTGTACCGCGGGTACTAGTACGCCTCTGAAGGCATCCTCATCGTTTCTTCCTTCACTCCAAGACCATCATCTCACGCCGCACCCTCTTCGTCACTTCGCTCTTCCCGCTCAAACCCTCATCCCAGTCGGTCGATATCGGTGGAGGTAGAGCAGGCGGGGGCGGGCATGTGAGGGAGGAGAAGGAATCGCGGAGCAGGAGGTAGAGGAGGGAGGGAATCGTGGTGCTACTGCGAGGATTAGGGGAAGAAGCAGGCGCTGGTGGTGAAGCAGCAGTAGGGTGGGAGGGCGGAGATGAAGTGCGAGCTTTCACGGATGACGAGGCAGACATACCGTGCGCGCTCTGCCTCACGGCTGTCGATGCTGGCGTCATTCACGAAGGAGAAGGTGATGGGGTGAGCGGGACATAGGCGGGACAGGGAATGTGCGGCGGTGTGAGGATAGTAACACGATTTGGGGGTTCGACGCACCACGATCTTGGATCCCGTGTCCACAGCATGCGAGACGTTGGAGGCGCGCAGAGCATTGTGCATAGGGATATACGCGGCACGGCTGTGGATGAGGGCATGATATCTCGCTTGGGTCTCAGCGGTTTTCGTGATGCCAGAGACTCTGTTATCGATGGGAACGTACATCAGCGACTGTGCATACGCTCACCAGCGCTTGGGAACTTGAAGATGTATGTCCCTGAGTAATTGGGATTGGTGTGAGCTCATTAAATATCCTATCGCTTTTTCGATTCAATTTACTCGTCTCTCACAGATCTCATATAGCGTACATACTAGTTGTGTTCTCAAATCGTTGGGGTAGCTCTGCATATCTCACTGAACGACCCCTTGGCACTCCGTTTCAGCTTTCGCCCACTCTCGCTGACTTCCATTTTGGGATCTTGAATGTGTGACGTCATCGTCTTCCCGACTTTTTTTTTTTGTTCCCGTTGCCCTGGTCTGCCCAGTCCGTGTTGCAACATCAGTGTCGGCGATGGACAATCGTGCCATAATCAAAGATACTCCCACCCGAAATTACTGCTGTCCCTGCATCGCCTTTGACTGTGCCTCGTCCAAGTGTTCGTTACCTCTCATCGCCGTAAGGCTGTAGGACCTCACGAATATAAAGCCTCTGCGCCGACACAATGTATACCACATCTTCTTTGGTCCATCATTGCTGCGCAAAACCTCGAATTCATTGGCCAGCGTGTCGTCCACGTTTGACAATGTCAGTTGTGACCCTCCTATTCCGGAAGATTCTTGACCTCGCTCCAGAACGCCGCTATTTAAGTTCGGCCGCTAGAGCATTCTCAACTGAGGATGGCACATCTCGTCTTAAACCCACCGTTAAAAGCAGATTACGCTTCGCTGTTGGACGACCTTCGATCTTTCGAGAAATTCCTCTCTGAGTACGCAAGGCCACACGCCGCTCGTATTCAGTTTGGCATTCACGTTCTTATGTTCTCTGGGTCATTATCCGGCGAATTTACCGATTACAAAATTCTCCTCAATTTCTGGGATACGGTTTTAGATCCAGACGAAGATCTATGGTTTTTTGAGGAAGAGGATGAGGCTGAGCTCAAACACCGGTTTTCCGATTATGCTCCAGAGTTGCTCAGGCTGGTCCGGAACATCGAATTTCGGCATCACGTCGCCGACACACTTCCCATTGATTTTCAGGTTCTCAATCGCAGAAGTGACATGGACAGCGGCGACATGCAGCGAGCGGGGAGGCTAGCGCACTTAGACACACCTACTCGACTTCGATTCATAACATGGCTGTTTGTCGTCGTCGGCCATTGTATGAACAGTCCTTCACAATTCAAAGTCTCGACTGCAATACGATCTTGGCAACAATGCATCGATGTTCCTGGCAGGGCGTCTTCCCTCGAAAAGAATATTTCTTGTTGCTCAAGTTGCTCGGAGGTCGTTCTTGAGCTGTGGCTGCAAACCGTGCTGCAGGTATACACTCCAGTCTATCTGTCATTGATGCCCTGGGGGTCTCCTTGCAATTGCCTTGATATGTGGGTTTTCAATTTCTCCAGGTGTCCATGTCTTGATCGTTCTTTTGACAGGAGACTAGCCGCGTGTTCTCCTTCGCCCACAATGTCGACTCCAAAGGTGTTGCATTCGCTCCTTTTGCAGACGGTTGCGCCCGCTTGGCCAAGTATTCTGTGGGTACTCTTCTGCATGATGAAGACCGAAACATCAACGTCAAAACGAAGAGAGACATTTCTGTCTCTTCTTCATGATGAACGTAACAGGGACATTCTGATATGGGACAATTCAGATCAAACTCAGCTCTTCTGGTCGCGAGGCAGATTCAAAACGGGTGCTTTCAAGGAAAACTGGTACCGATATGTAAATGAAATTGATCACAAGACCTGGGCCGAAATTGCGACGATTACCAGAGAAACAGAGTCGGATGATTCTGATCTGAATAAAGATTTTGAAATGCGAATCTGTGCCTGGTATCTCGTGTGCTCTGCCTCATTAGACGTCCCTCCAATGGTATTAGAGACCTTCGAGTTTGCACCCGATTTGCATTCCAACTCCTCTTGGACAAATATTCTCAATATTGTCCACCAGTCCACCATGATACCAATTCCACTCTTAAACGGTACCCCAGCCCAAGAATTCTGGAACCGTATGGGTTTGGACGAGCGGTTGGACAATTGGCTACACATACAAGTGCATTATAAATGCAGTTCCATTTGGCATGCGCCTACTAGATTATCAAATTTGAAACGAGTGGAGGAGATGTTGTCCATGTTTTCTTATCCTGAGGTTAGTCTCCCTCCAACTACGAAATGTATACTGAGCATATGTGGCAGCAAATACTGCCACTAATCGATTTCTATCCAGCAATGCAGGTAGTCCCCCACTTCCTGTGTGTCCGAAAATCACAATGAGAGATTTTCAGTACTCATGCCAAAGTTTGAATAGAAATTGGTGTCCGCTGTCGAATATGCAGGACACTCTGTTTCCGGAATCCCAATACCGTTCAGACTTTCAAGATGTGTTGGATCAAATAAAATCCATACCACTTGAGGTGACCATGGTTAGACTTGATATTTCCACTAAAACTAACAGATTTCAAGGCCTTGAAACCACTTGCAACAATCCATAGCTTTGCCACGGATTTCTGCTCATATGCAACAGACAGCCTCCTTTTCGTGACCATGGGACTTGTCAAATCATTGCGGGATCTAGTCTCGTTACCAGCCTGTCTCCGGGAAACAACAATTGTGGCAAGCACGTTGTCGGAGACAGGCTGGTACTTCTCGGGACACGTCAAAGGGCTGTCGCGGACTTTGAAATTTGCCGGCGGCATCTGCTTTCCCATGTGATTGTTGTGACTGTCACACGCTGGGATTTCCTCTTCCTCGACGCTCGACGCGTCTTTCTTGCTCTACCGCCGCCGTGTACCCTCGGAATCAACTCAAACGCATTCTACTCACTATTCGTCGCGTCTGGGCACTCGTATCTCGCGTTCTTTCTCTCGTTTCATTCGAAATGGCAACTACTCCCGCCCTACCCGGGCCGCGTTCTTATCCTGCGCTCTGTTGGACTGTCAATCCGGCCTTCCTTCCCGAAATTGCCAAACTACAGGCTGTCATCGATATCCTGAGAACAATCAACCTTTCTCCGATGGATTTTATCACCAGCGTTCTGGTTTACCGTGGCAAGGACAACCCTCTAGCTTCCAATATTGACGGATTCTATCGAGGAACAGGCCTGGAGCAGCTGTTGAATGTTGTAATGTACGATAAGCGAGGCTCTAGGAGACTATTTTCTTGGTTCGAACCGCATTCCAACGCTCGATTGATCCACGACATCCACGGCGAGATGGATAATCTTAGCGAGGTCTTTCTCCGCAAAACGCAGGACGTCACACCGGAAGCGATGCTGGAATTCAACTTCGAAGAAGACATTACCGAAACATGCTGCGAACTCACTCCGAAACTACGATTCATCCTTCGGGCCGCCGCCCAGACAAAGCGCGCAGAAAAGGAGAATACAATGAAGGATGTTGAGCCTGTAATGTTTGCGGCATCTTGCGTATACTTTCTGATTGATATTTTGAGCAGCTAATCTCTATGATTCAATGCCAGTTGGCGAAGGCACGCTCCCAAAACAACAACCTCTGCGCTATTCCCTGCAGCTTATACTTTCTTGCTTGCCCGCTCCCTCGGAAGGCTATCGATACACTCAACCACGCTGGGATTTGCCTCTCATACAATACTTCTAAAGATCTGCATTCTGCGCTCGCTAAAGGCAACATTCGTCGCGCCCAAACAGCAGCTCGATCTGGTCACGCCGTTGGCTGGGACAATGAAAACATCACACTTTCCGAGCATGTTGAACAGCGTCCTTTTGCACCGCCCAAAGTACAGTCCGGTACCACCACAGTTATCTACCTCTTGCGAGCCCTACTCGAGATGGCCATACTCTGCCTACAACCGATCCTCGAGCGCCGACGGAAGGCTGATCTCATCACATTCAATGCTGATATCCGACCAACGTACTCGCAGTTGCGGGACCTTCGAGACGACTTCAGCAAATCAATTGTTGAGCTGTTGATCAACAACAACGGGAACTATGACTACGTGCGCGACGCAGCCGAGTTACAACACACAGCTTATCGTCCCCCACCTCCCGGCTACAAGACACAAGAATTTGTTCTTCGCACCACAAAGATTGATGAAGGTACGACGGAAGGAACAATTCAAGTCAACGAGAATATCTACCTGGAGCAGCTGGAATATGGAATTCATGACCTGGACGACATCGCTGTTCCTTCCTACAACGACCAAAAGACCAACGCTCTGATCCGTGCTGCCCAGCTTCAGCGGCGACATGATCTCTCTGCCATTCTTCGTCTCGACCACCTGCAGCTCGCGCCCGGATTCTTTCATACGGAGCTCAACCTATCTTGGATGATTCTTCGAACTCATCGCGGAAACGGCGCTGATCTTGGCAGTCTACAGTATTTCATCGGACTCTTGGCGAAGACTCGATTGGGATCTGACAAACCAGATTTCGAAACTTTGGTCTCGCTGCTCATGCAGGTGCTGACCGGTGCAATGCACCACTTTTGGGAAGTCGAAACAGGCATGCCGCTGTCCGATTTAGCCAAGACTCGACCCTCTCCATCCAGACTTTTGGACGTCGCAGGTCGAATTTATGACAAGTACGCGTCGGGAATCATGGATCCTTCTTCTTCGTCCAACTCCGACCATACGTTCCGCAATTTCCAACTTCTGATGCGTGATACACTCATTTTCTATAACCTGCAGAATGCGATCTCATCTGGTGATTTTGGGCGTGTGGAGATACTTCTCGGCACATTAACGATGATGTTTACCGGCGGTGGATGCCCGCATTACAAGACCGAACTCTTGTATTTTCTCCAGAACCTACGAAAGGTTTGGCCAGAGTCGTTCGCGTGCGTGTTTTCTTTTTCCGTTGTTCCGACTGATCCGTCTGCTAAAGGAATGTAATGAGAGATAATGCACTCATTACCACCTCGGGTCATGGATACGTTGGAGTCGACAAGAATATTGAGTTCAATATAAATTTTCAAAAGGCATCGGATTTGTTTACATCTTTTCAGTACGGTGCTAATACACAACAGAACTTTTTCGCCGCCAAAGGTGTACATGCTTCGTGGGACATGCTTTCTGACCTGGCTCCGAATGTGCCACTCCTTCGACGACTCAAGACACAACTTGGCCAATTCCTAGGCGCTCCCTGGCAAGGCACCCACCACTCCAAAGTCGATACCTCCGCACTTGTTTCGAAAGTGAAATCAAAAGTTCAAGAACATCAACTGCACTTACCATTCGTACGCGGCAGGCGCCAAACTGAACGAGAAGCTGTCGATGTGGTGGAAGCCGGTGCCGCCACGTTGCGAGACACAGAAATGAATTCATGGCGCAAAGCATACAAGGCATGGCTGAAAGGTTCATAAAGTCTGAATAAGGTACAGTACATTTTCGTTCAATCTATTTTACGTCTCTTCGACACCTGATCTGCAATCCCTGACACCGCATGCTCCATTGCAGCTCTTCTAACCGGGCGGCCAGTCGTAGTGAACATCGGAGGAGGAGGAGGAACAGGGTCTGGCGTATTTGATCTGCTGTTGAGGACGGAGGGAGGGGGCGAGTTGGCAGGTGAGCTATCGTATGCGACCGAATCATCGTCTTCTGAATCAGAATTAGAATCGGAGTCCGAATTCGAATCGGTAGATGAGTCGTCCGACGAACTGAGCTCCTCAGTGGAATGTTTGAGGTCGTAGCTTCGAATGGTCGTCAGAACATCAAGGGCGTGGCGAGTGTGCCAATCGGGAGTTTCGTTGAGAAATGTGGTGATATCGGCTGGAATACGGAAGGTCTGGGGTCGTTCTCGCGCAAGAAGGGCTATAGTTTTGTCGGATAGAATGTAACTCTGGGGAAAACTTTTCAATACTGGGTCTGTGATGTGGGTCGTATCCCGCCAGCTTCGAAGAGCAGTATCCAATGGGTCGCGCGCGAGAAGAGGTCGATATTTTTTTCGAGTCTTCTTGGGCGGCGGCTCCGAGTCAGAATCTTCGTCGAAGGAGAATCCAGGAAGAAATTCAGAGAGGTCGAAGTTGGGATCGTCGTTGTCGCAACATGTTGAATCACAGAGCAAAGCTGTAGAGTTGAATGAGCAAAACACAGTTCAAATAACGAGGACTTACCGTCGGGAGTTGTATCCTCGTTATAGTCCGCCAGAAATCGGCGCCCACACAATTTTAGCGAGGCATATTTGAGAGTCGCTTCGTCCGTACGCTTCTCCTTGTTTCCCAGTTTGTGATCAGAATCATTCGCCGCGAGGTGCTCAAATGCCCATCGCTCAGCTATCGTGAGAACCAAGCACTCTAAACCATCGCGCCCACCACGTCCCCCACGTTGATCGCTTTCGTCAACACTCTTGGTCACTCCGAAGATGACGATTAGCCGAATATCTGCGACGTGAAATCCCTGTGAGCTTAGATGAGCATCGTCGCGGTTAGCAGAGGAGAAGCACTGGAACATTTGAAACACATTCTGTTGCAATCAAACCGAACAACTCGCCACGCTTGAACTGCGCCGCAATTTCCTCGAGGTAGTGCTTAGACATTCCCGAATGGTATTTTCGAAAGGGTCGTTTGCTGGCAAGATGCGGCGGCAAACGAGAGTTCAAATATTCTTCAGCTTCTGCGGTTCTCTTCTTGTCGTCTACGAAGATTATGCAGCGCGGTGGAATGTAATCGGGCGGGAATGGTTGCGGTGCCAAGAAGTCAAGATTTGAAAGATTCTTGGTGGTGCCGTCCATGCAGATCGTAGAATAGACTAAATTGGGTCGGTTCGTCGAGAGAAGTACCTTGACTGTGTTATCAGATTCCATTCGAAGAGTCTTCATGACGACGTCCATGATTCTTGTCGGCATAGTGGCTGAAAATACAGCGCAGGGCGTCGATGATGGAAGATGCACACGAAGACGCTCGCCTAGATCCGAGAAGGCAGGGCGGAAGGCCGCTTCATCGCCCTTGCCTTGGCCTGCCGTTGCAATAAAATGAGCCTCGTCGATCTGGAGCAAATGAACCTTCTTTGCCCATTTTGGGTCGTGTAGGAACGTCGCGAACTTTGGGATATGGCCTTTATAAGGGCCGCATTGTTCCGGAGATACCGTATAATGTTGAAATTGTGTATGGTTTTTGATTGCCTTCTTCGAGTGAGAGAACAGCGGTATACCGTATAGAACTGAACCCACCTTCCATAGCTCCGGCGTATCCGGCGTATTTGCATTGATAGCGATAGAGGAGATACCATATTTGGTGAACTCATCAACCTGATGATTCTTGTTAGTTAACTCAACATATTATGAAGCTAACGGCAAACATGGTTATCCTGGATCAAGCGTAGCGGCGCAATGGTGACTACAACAGAGTCCTTGGGCAGCATCAACACCGGAAGTATCATCGCAAGTGTTTTCCCCGTGCCCGTGCCGGCTCGAGCGAGAAAATTCTTTCCTTGACGAGCCGCGATGGCGCTTCTTATCTGGAGTTCTCGCGGTGCCACCTTTCCCTTAGACGCGACGTCGAGACATACAAATGCTTCCAATGCAATAAGACGTTCGGGTGGAGTAAGCGTAGCCATGAATGTTGGAGACAGAGCTCGAAAGGCATCGAAAGCAAATTGCGACAAGGGCGGATGAGTTTCTAAGATATCCATGGCGACTGGATTGATAGATGGGCTTGTGACAAGGAGAGTTGAACCAGGAGGTTTACCAGAGCGAAAAGTACGTCCAGTTCAAGGTAAAGAGGGTAGAGTTATCGAGTGCAAGAATTCCTCATAGAGTAGGCTGAGAGTCCGGAATCCACCATGAAACAAGAGAAAGAACGAGAGAACAAGATTCCCAGACGCGACAAATAGTGAGTAGAATGCGTTTGAGTTGATTCCGAGGGTACACGGCGGCGGTAGAGCAAGAAAGACGCGTCGAGCGTCGAGGAAGAGGAAATCCCAGCGTGTGACAGTCACAGCAATCACATGGGAAAGCAGATGCCGCCGGCAAATTTCAAAGTCCGCGACAGCCCTTTGACGTGTCCCGAGAAGGACCAGTCTGCTACGCCCGACGTGCTTGCCACAATTGTCGGCCCTGCGTAGCAGGCTGGTCACGAGTCTATGCGGGATCATGGCAATGATAGCATATATGAGCCGTTCATACTACGACAAAATCGCGAATCACAAGACATTTTAGATCTTCTGCAAGATGTGAGGACATCCCTCTCCGATAGTATGGTCTCTGACCTATCGATAGCTTCTAGATATACAGCTCCTTTCAGGAATCCAACCTTTCTTGTTCAAGGCCATGTTAAGGCTTTCTCGTGCTTCAGGGCTATATCCCCGTTGTTTCACCCTCACTGGATTGCAAAAAATTGGAAAACAGGTCGCAGGCGGAGGATACGGTGATATTTGGAAAGGCTTACTTCGTGGACAAAGTGTCTGCATTAAGATGATGCGGATATTCCAGAAGGATGACATTCAAATTGCGATCAAGGTACTTCAAGTTCCCACAACCATAGTAATCAATATCGTTTACAAGTTTTCGATAGGAATTCGGAGCGGAGGCGCTGATCTGGCGCCAGCTTTGTCACCCGAATCTTTTACCATTCTTTGGCCTTTATTTTATTGAGGAGAGGTTGTGTCTTATTTCTCCCTGGATGGATGCCGGGAACATTATGGAATATTTGAAGACAAATTCAGTCGATCAGAACCAGCGCATTTCCCTGGTATGATGATTCAGAATTTACCCTGGCTGCGAAGGCTCATTGTGCTAGATCCTGGATGTTGCTCTTGGCCTGGAACATCTGCATAAACAATCAACTATTCACGGCGATTTGAAAGGAGTGCGAGACTTCCTGGTGCTTGTGAGTTGCAGAAAACACTGACAACTTTCAGATCAATATTCTAGTAACACCTTCTGGACGAGCCTGTATTGCAGATTTTGGGCTGGCCATCATCATCAACACCATGAGTCTACGGATGTCCAGTTCAACAACAATCAATCGGGCTGGTACAGCTCGCTATCAAGCACCTGAACTTGTGGAGCCCGAGTTGAATGGCCGCAAAACAGTGCAGACGGATATCTATGCCTTTGCGTGTGTGTGCTACGAGGTGTGGATGAGCAACAATTATCTGAAACAACTGACAATGCTCACATATGTTTAGATTCTGACGGGGAAGATCCCGTTCTACGAGTGTCCTAGCGAAATCAAAGTCATGCTGGACGTAATGGCAGGGAAACGTCCGACGCGAGCCTTATCATGTAGCGGCACAGAAGCTCTAGATTGTCTGTGGGAGCTCATGCAGAGATGCTGGAATGGTGACCAGAAAATCCGTCCAAGTGCCACAGAAATCGTTCGACAGCTGACTAAACCTAAAATCGGAGCCACGACAACCTCTTCCACAACAGATTGGGACCATGAGTTCACTGCGCAATTCCGCCGCTCGTTGAATATGGAACCACTGTTGCCATCCGTTAATCAGCTTGAGCGCATGATCTTTGGAGCAGGTAAGATGATAATCGGTTTTTTTTGGTCCACACAAGCTGACTAGTGTCGACGCAGAGGAAGCTGAACGTGAGCACAGTAGACTCGAGTTCGGAGTTGATATTTGATCCTTAACCGCAGGATGCAAAGAATGCTTCCCGGATCAGGTTTGGCCCATGGAGAGTGCGGACGAAACCACAAAGAATTTACACTCACCTAACAGTGCTGCGAATTTCACCCAGGGGGATCACGGCCGAAAGAGAAGTCGGGAGATCCAACGGAATCCGACATCGTCGCGTGGTCAGGACACAGATGATGATGATGAGCCTGCTCCGCCGGAGAAAAAAGTGAAACCTTTGTAAGTAGTCACAACTCTGAATCACGACGTAAACTCGCCTTTCGAACGAACGGGATGAGAAACCAGAGAGGAATCTCTCACAGGATACAAGTAGTGTAGGATATGTAATTGAAGGCTGTCGGTTTGGTCTTCAGAAAATGTATGAAGTTGAAAATGGCGGAAATTAGCTCACTCTGAATCCGGCGCTCGGCTTGCCGTGTGTCTGTTTAAGCCAGGAGAGCAAATCTCGGGCAAGCTGGCTGGACCGTTGTTCCGGTTCAAGGACTAATGAATTATTTAAATTACCACTCTGGCATGTGCGAATCGATAGAAAATTTTGAATTGCATAGCTGAACACAAATGACACAACACAGAAGCTGTATTTTGGGTTCCCAATCAGTTTGACAATGGTAAGTCGCAAGGTAAGTTGGTACTTAACATACGGATGGGCTGGAAGATGATTGGAAGTCGTAACTTGGGTCTGAACAGGAAGTTGACACAAACACACCGCTCCGAAAGTAGGTGGTAAGCGACCCTTAGAGGAGGGCTTGACATGCCAACATGGTATGAGTTCCGGGCAAGGAGACCCCGGGTAACCCGAGATGCAACATGGTGGTTGAGGTGAAAGAGTGGTCGGCCGAATCAATTTGATCAAAGCCGAAGACAACAAGCGTCAACACTTCACTTGCTCTTTCACCACTCGTCGACTCCAGTGCTGCGACAACACCGGTCACTCTTCCCTGAACCTCGACTCGGAATCTTATCGATCTTATCGCTTCCTACGTTGTCCCTTGTCATCTCATTCTCGGAAATTGAAAGCCGCGCTTGGGAGAAAATTGAGAGAGCAACGGCTGCAACGCTGAGCGCTTGATGAAGGCTATCGTCTTGGGAAGGGTGTCCAGATCTGGTGAAGGGATTAAGCGCCCCGAGCTAGAAAGCTATAGCAAAGTTGTGTGGGAGTCATGAGGGGAATCGTTGCCAGGTGCGTTACATTTGGTTACTGTTTCATGGGGTTGGTCTAAACGTTTCGAGTAGCATTAAAGACACATCGTCCGAAGCTATCTATCTTGTTAGCCTGCTAGTCGCCGCCGATACAGCACCGCGCCTGCCTTCACCGAATTCGCTCCCTCGAATCGGTTTCTTGGCGCCAATTTTTCCCGCATTTTAGCTCAAATCCAGAGCGTTAGCGTATACGTATCTCCGCAAACATCGAGGGCGGTGCCTGTTCTGAGACTTAGGCGTCGATGTCGTCGCTTATGCGGCTCCTCCAGTTGTTGACGAGACGGTTCACGAAGTCGGCGGTTGGCTGCAGAGATAACCTGAGGCGAGCTTTTGATCAGGTCCGTCAGCTCGTTCGTCATCTTGAATACGCGTGCTAACCTTGCGCTAGTAACTTTCTAGACCGTCGAACGATACCAAAAGATCGTATGTACAGCCGCCTCTCTCCGTAGCTGGAATGCACGAGGTACTCCTTTTCTTCCTACTTATCTACCCTTATTCGCTGCTGATTCAGAAGTATTTTCTCAGCTTTCGCGCTGCCTCTCTCGTATCGGCGGCTCTCTGAAGGTCAGCATCCAAAGCGAGCGCTGGGACGCCATCGTCTCGACGATAACAGTGACGTGGCATCGACGCTGCTCTTCGTGCGCAAGCACATCTCAAGTACGTCCACGTCTACGTACCTCTTGCCATCCATCTCAAACTCAGCCAGCCGTCGTACTCAACTGCGCACTGGCTTCCCGTAAGGCACGAGTCGGGATCATTTCGGCTACCTCACCCTCATCTCTCGCGGCGCGTTTCATCCAATACGAGCTCTTCCTTCTTCTCCCGCCTCCCGCTATTCACACCTACACCAGGCGTATCCGCCTATGCTTATACACAGCCTGGGAGAAGCGGATGTACCACCTTTGACGCTTGGCCACCACCACCTACCCGGATTCGTCTTCATCTCCATTTATGCCGCTGTCCACCCCCGTCGCTAAATCCCAGCAATCTACTCGACCAGCACACGCCTGGACGAGGCCATAGTGCGGGGGGGCATCGTCTGTCTATCCTTCTAGGAGCTGCTTCGTTTCGCTCGCCCAGTTCTCCTCGTCGAGGCAGCGAAGGATGTGTGGTGCATGTACGCTTCGGCGGTGGGCGATAACTACATCGGGCGTACGGATTGAGGCCGCGATACGACCTTGTGCAGAGGCCGGCCTTGTGAACGGACTTGGTACCTGATTGACGATGGTATCGTCTTGCGTCCACTCGCGATTTCAAATCTCAATAGTCATGGGCTACGGTACTAGTAGCGGTCGCATTCAGACGCACGCGCTCTGGACATGTTGGCGACTTTGTCTAGTCCGCGCTCGTCCACGCATCCCTCGTCTCGCTCACCCTCATCGCATCCCTCGTCTATCTGTTCTCTCCCATATCCTGCGTCTGTCTTCCATCTCCACCCCCGGAAGTCGCTGCCTCTGCATCAATCCAGACATGATTTACGATCTATCGGGATCGAAAGTCGATGCACCACAGGCGAGGCGTGCCGCTCGCGCATTGTGCTTCATCATGGATATGCGACTTGTCGTCGCGGGTGGGTACTGGGTGCCGGGCAAGGCGCGGGCGGGTGAAGGAGACGATGGGAAGGTGATGTCTGGATGGGGCGGACGCGGGAGTCGGCGCAGGAGGAGTCGACGAGAGTCGAGATATGGTCTGTGTGGGGATCAGGGAAGTGCGTGGGGGAGGTCCTAGCTTCTCTCCTTCAAGCTACTCCGCAGACGAAGGATGAAGGGCATAGGGCGGGTAGGATGCTCATTGCTAGTAGGATGGACGAGACTGGCACACTCTTGCGCAGCCGCGGCTCTTCTCGCTTGTCCTCCACCTTTGTTCACCGGTTTTTGTCCCCCTGCTCTCCTCCCCCTCACACCTCGACGCTCCGACGTCGCCTTGCCTTCACCCACTCCTCCATCCGAATGTGCTGCGCCCGCCTGTGCACCATACCCTCAGCGGCCAGCCTACTTCGACTCCGCGCAAGTAGTACTAAGTACTTCCACCTGCTCTCAACTCAAGACCAGTCGGTCTCCTTCTCTCCCGTACTCTGCCGATCCCCCGCCTGCCTTCCCGCTGCCCAAATCTCCTCGCAGCATCCTTCCATTTTCGAATTTCGAAAGTATGACGTAATCACGTCTCTCCGACAATGTTGTTGCTTTTCTCCGTCATTCCTGAAGCTGCTGCTTATCGGCGTCGGGTGCGGGGTCGGGAGGCTACAGGGCGTGTGTGGCGCAGGTGGCTAGTTGCTGGGCGCATGCGATGGTCTTCCGTGATGAATGTAAAGATTGCTTATGTAATCCAGAATTTTTCACCATCTCGTTCTTGGCGGATCGTCCTCAGCAAATAAGAGAGCACTCATTCTATCGTCTTCGGTGATTCTTAACGCGTCTTCGAATTGACTTGGACACGGACACTTATTAACGCCTTGCCAGTTTTAAAACATTTTGTGATTGCCTAGCGGCGGAGCGCGGGTTCCTCCTTGTCGCACCGCGCTCGCGCGACTGTGGAGTTAGCTCGCCACTGCAACGAGCTGGTCTTTGCAAATAAATGATTCGTCATGGTTGCCAGTACGCCGGATTCGATTCGTCATGATTTTTCGGAAAGTTTTTTCGTGCCCGAAGCGAACATATGCCCGGAATATGCTCAGCAATCTCTACTCTGCTCTACTTCGATTTAACCGGAGGTTCAAGGCGCGACAATCTGTTGGAAAGCTCGGGCACGTAAGAATGAACGACCAAAGAGCTCTCACAATTTGAATGTACATACTATCCCATCAGCTTTCATCAAGCCAACAATGCCACCGACAAGTAGGTATCCTAAAAGAGCGCCAACAGGACCACCGTTGGCCAAGATTTTCCGGACTATCGACATCATTGGATTCAGAAAATAAAAGAGATCGATGAACAGCGTACGACCAAAAACACTAGCAAGAATATAATCAGACGGAGTATAATAGAACAGAAGCAAAACGCAAGCGCACAGCCAGCCCCAATGGTGCCCGCAATAGCAATCATAGAAACCTGCCGTCCCTTGAGGGTGCGGTGCATGTGGCCGGCACCCTCGCTGCGCGAGGGGGCAACATCCGCAGTGACGATTTCTCCCGAGTGTGTTGCTTTCTTCTCGATGTCGAAGTCGGGCGGCGAAGACATCGCGTCGCGCAGCACACGGGGGGTGGTCGACGAGAGAAAGAACAGGAGTGAAGCAGAGCCAGCCAGCCAGTGCCAAGCTCCCACATATTTATCTTGAGGAAGCGAGATTCAATAGACCGACCGGACGAATTATGGGCATGTGCTTCGCATCATGAATAGCGCCTATTATCCCTATTCATAGAGTTGCTCGAGATGGCCAGTGACCTTCCTCTCTTCTTTGAGCAAAGTTTCAGATTGAGAATCGTTCAGGACGCCATCGTCAGAACCAGCTCGCAAAGTCATTTCAAATTGTTGCATGGAAGCAGGAGGATTTCAAGACATCCATAAGATGAACCAAAACCTGTGGGGGAGCCGACTCAATTGTAAAGAGGAGTGGACCGCAGAAAATGCCGGCAAGTATAGCAGCACGAATGACCGAGTTGCGGCGTCGCCAGAGAAAGCGGTGAGAGGCCCGAAGCAGTCAAACCCTTATTGCATCCAGTCTCGGAATGCAGATAGAGGTGAAAGCGATGCCAGACGACTCAAATCCGAGTCCGAAGTGAAGGAAATTCAAAAAAAGCTCAAGAGTCAAGCTAGTCAAGATTCGAATTCGGAAGATCCTCGGATCAGTCGCCCGACCTAGCCAATCCCATCCCGATGGCGCGTCCCCACCATTACCATCCTCACGCTCGCGTCGAGCCCCGTCGGCCGCTGCACATCCCGCCCGTGTCCAGCTCTCCCCACCGTACCGCCACGCTCTCGTCCTCCTCACCCCCACCCCCTTCCCTCCTCTTTTTCACCTTCCGCCACATCGACATACCGCACTCTCACCAACCCCACATCCTTCACGAGCGAGCGCTCGACCAATCTCACACATTCCGTACACACGCCTGAGCCGATCTAGTAGAGGAAGGAGTCGATACGCTGCACACTACTCTCCCGGGGTCGGCGTCGATGTCAATGTCAGCATTAGCGTCGGTTTCCCTGTCAGCTTCGGCGCCGGCGTCGAGCAAGGGAAGGAGCGGAGGATGGTCGAGAGGGTAAATTGTGTAGGCAGCAGCATGAGAGCGAGAGTAGGCGAGAGCCAGGACTGCGTACGAGGATCGAGAAGGAAACAGGGGTATCAGGCATTATAACCGATATCCCTCCGCGTGCACTGCTGAATACACCTCATGATTCCTCCTCACCCTCTACCCCGCCTCCGACTCAAACTCCTACTCGCGCCCGACACCAGCATCGAGGCAGTGAAGGAACCCACATACGCGTTACGAGTGCGCCTCTCCCCTTCCTCTACCTCCCGCACCACCATCTCCGCGTGCGTATTATCCTCTCGCTCTCCTCTTCTGCCTCCTTCACCTCCACCTCCCGCTCTGCGACCCACTCCTCCGTCCCCTCCTCCACCACCTTCTCTACTTCCGCCACCAGCTCCAGCACCCCGTCCTCAATCCCACCAATATCGACCGACGGCGGGCACACCCCCGCCCAAAGCGCAGACGCCCCGCCCCGCCCTGTGCCTTGCGACCCGGTCCAAGGCGTGCGGGTGCGTGCGGGCGAGTACGGTATGGAGGTGAAGACGTCAAAGATCAAAGACGAATTGAAGGGGATAAGTCGGGGGAAAGGAGAGATGAGCGCTATACATTCCAAAGTGAGGGACGCGTCATTGTCTACGTGCGCATAAGCAGCGTCATGGCCGTCATTGTCCCACCGCGCACGACATCGAGGATGGGAACGACGAGAACGAGTCGACTAAGGGATTGGAGCGCTCATTCTTTGACGCCTGCGGTCTGTGGACAGCGCGTCCGAGGTCGTCGGAGGGCAAGAGGAAGAATGCATGAAGGCGGGCATGTGGCAAGGGTGCAAAGTACCCTCATGGGAATGGGAGGATCGAGCGACGACTTGAATGACGGTGGGGGTCAAGGCTCCGAGCGACGGTGGCGTGCGAGCGGGAAGACGCGGAGGGCAGCCGTATAGGGCGTTTTGATATATCAGACCATCGGTGGTGAGCGTACGGTGACGATATATCAAGCCCTCTCGTTTAGAGGTCAACCTGATGAATCAAACCACCCTCTTCCCACGACCTGTACCCGCACCGGCGCCCACCACTCGCCCGCGCTTTGCGCCGTTGATGGTCCGTGCACGAGGCGCATCGCGCTCATCCCATTTGGGTAATTGTTTGCGAATGTTACTTTCCCATCACTTCCACATCACCCCACTTCCTCCTCCTCCCTCACCTTGCTCCGCCGCTCCCGCCTCCCCTGTCGTCCTACAACTCAGTGTATACGGTCTTTAAGATCCCTTCTGCCACCTGCTCGCTTCTTGGACCCTGAAATGCCGCTGAACGCCGCCATTGGCCGGTCTCCGCCGCACGACATCTGGCTCGTATTACCTGCAACGCGGCGTACGCTAGCGCGTTCGCCCTGAAATCTCGACAGTATGCTACCCTTCTATGGAGGATATTCTTACCCACCTGGCTTGACTCTAGCATCGCTCTTGCGGCCGCGCGCACATTGCCCCCGAATTTAGCGGCTGCTCATTTTTTCGGCTCGGATCGCCTGCTCTGCCTTGGTGCGTGCTTGTGCTTTCTTTCTAGGCCCCACTAACTTCTTCTCTGTACAGAAACCACACCGGTATGGCGCATACGTCGTCATTCGTTCGTTACACCCAGGCAGTCCGCTTCACCCCATTGCGGCGGCTTTCCTCGATGTTGCGTGCCTGGGTACCCGTCCCCGACTCCACAACTATCATCTGCTTCCTCCTTATCCCTCGTTTTGCCGTCCAGCAGCCCAGAATGTGCTGCCGCCCCCACCCTCCCGCTATTTCGCCTCCTCGCCCTGCCCGCATGCTCACGGGTCGCTCCAACGGTCATTGTCGCCCTCCTTGTATCCTACTCGACCCTCTGGACCATGTCCCCCGCCAAACC
This sequence comes from Favolaschia claudopus, assembly GCA_037176885.1. NCBI lineage: Eukaryota > Fungi > Basidiomycota > Agaricomycetes > Agaricales > Mycenaceae > Favolaschia > Favolaschia claudopus. Next base: position 1,827,257 of record JAWWNJ010000032.1, on the reverse strand, counting down.
CGTCGTTATTCCGCCTAGGCGCCGCAATTTTGCGATGTAGCCCGTATTTTACCCTCGCCACCGCAAGCTTGCAGTCGTGGCTCGCCTCCCTTGACCCCACCTTCATGATACCCATAGGTGCGTCGACTTCGTCATCGCTCGCGCTCCCTCTCTTTCTCCCTCTGATTCTCTCGTTCTGTTTATTTACAAATAGCTCATTGGCAGTTATCATTACCAGTGGTCTACTGTAACTGCAGCTGTAGTCCGAATACATACAATCTATTCTTTTTCAGCTTCTTGTTAGTGCAAAATGCGTTTTCAATCTGGATTTTCTGTCGACTTCGACTTGTTGGGGCGCAAGCGACGCCGTGATCAATGTGTCGGATTTTTCCGACCATCACAATCCGGACCATCGGCCTGCACATGGCGCACTAGCCGTTGCTATTGTGCCGGTTCTGCCGGTTACACAGTTTTGAGTCGCGGTTTGCATGCGAACGTGCTCAAAAGTTGCACAGAAGTTCCTATAATACATTAGAAGATAGAAAATGATTAGTTTAGGAACTCATCTACAAGTTTGAGCATCCCAAGGCAAACGGCACTATACAACGATGTACACAACCAATCCATCAAAAGGCACTAACACACAAAACAGCATCGGCATTGATAGGTTCTGTTCAAAACATTACATATGGTCAAGCTAAAACGTAGTATACTTATAGCCAAAGTAGAATATTGAATTCGATGGGTTACCCTGTCGTTCTGGAAAGCGATTGAGCGTTCGCGACGAAAACACAGGCATATGAACCCTTGGCCGAAATTCGGACTTGTCGGCAATTACTCTCATTGGCTGGACTGCTCGGACCGGCCGGGCGCTTAAAGTTCAAAAAATCAGCGTCTAATTTTTTTTTCGTTCGTGCTAGCTTGTCTGGGCAGGGAAATGTCCCAGAATATTGATTTGAACACTGAGAGATAGTACCTTTAGTATTGTACTGAGTTTCAGCCCCAGTTTTGCTCCAATGGTGAATTCTTGCAAGTTGAACATTTGAACTCGAAGCTGGAGTAAGTACTGCACCACAACCTCAGCAGCAAACTCAACATTTTGTGTACCGCACCCTGAAAATAGTCAAAACAGCCCATTTTCGAGTGTTTTACTCATCGTTGAATAGCTATGACCGATTTACGCTATGCATGTGCTTGTATCTCGGAAGCACGTCCTGGAAATGCCCAAAATGTCGGAAACCTTCGATTTTTCAAAGTTGAGTCTTCTGTTTGGAATTTAGATAAAGACAAGCTGAGTATCTTACAGCTGTGTTTTCTGTAGTCGAAACCCGGAAACTGCACTCATACTCCCGCAATAAACGTCGCAAATATATGGTTAATCTGGGTATATTCGAAAGGATGGGCGGTTGTACGTACATTCCGCTCGTAAATGACTGTAGAAGAACTGTCAGAACTCAATCGAAGCTGTTTCTGAGTCTCTGAACTCTCGACTTTACCTATATTTCCAGATTTACCCTCCCAACAACAAACCACCACAAACTGTTTGTATACATCGTATTTGTCTCTAGTTTTTGCAAATTATGTTTTAAATGAACTCAAGTATAGACGATATAGCCAGATATTGGTGAACGAGAAGTTGGGGAGCCGTGGAATGCAAAATTTGGTGAAACTTTCCATATTAGGCCGATGGCGTTGAGTATCGGTGATCGCACCGATACACCCGAACCACTCGGATTCGTTCCGGTGACGTGTGAGTTTGCCAGCGCATCGCCTTTTCCCTCTTGTCGCTACTGCCCGCCTGTGTCTCCGCCTCTCCCAAGCCTCTTCCTTCCTCTCTGCTCTTTGTCTATGGCGCCGCCGACGCTGACATCGATGGCGACCCTGCTGCCACATCAATATACATGTCCTCGCCCCATCTCCACTCTCTTTCTCTTCAGTCGCTAGTCGCTGGTCTAGGACGAAATAAGCAAGGCTAGCAGGATGGCGACGGTGGCGCTATCAGGATCCATGGGTCGGGATGATGACCCTCGCTTTCACTTGGTTCAGGTGGGTCGGTCGATTCCGAGTAGACCTACGGCGGACCATGGCTCTTCATGTTCTTGTTTTTCGTTGCCAAATCAATTGGCGCTGATCTCCCACATCATTTCCACCTCTACAGCTCGCCAGATTACTCCCACTGGTGCCCCGCGCCTTCCATCTGGGCTGCTATGGCGGTGTCATACGCACGACTATTGTGCTTGGCCCCACCCTGCCCCGAAACCAGCCGTTTTTCTTCTCCGTCCGTTCATTGCCTGCCAGCTGACAATTCTCTTATGCTTTACAGCTTGTACATGCCGCCGACATTCAGAAATGACTGCTGTCCCATCGGGAGGCGTCGCCCCCGCCCCTGCGGCCGACGACGTCGAGACACTCTAACCCCTCACTTCCACCATCGCATTTCGCGTCGCTATCTCGGCTCCCCGCTCAACCTTCGGCCCAGCATGACCCCTGCGGCATCCCCCTGTTCCCGTACCGCACTGTGTGCACGCGTTCCGAGCCTGCCAATCGAGGTTACCCAGATGCCGGCTTGCCAGCCCCATCCCCGCACGCGTAAGCTCCAGACGAAACCGCGGTAGACAGCTACGTATCCGCACTCGTCGCACCGTCCTTCACTCCCTTGTGGTGCGGCGCACCTGTGGTGCATGCCGTTCTGGGTCGGCGCGAGCGCCGCAGCCGCACGCACCGTGCAGGGTGCCGCAGCCGAGCGTTGCGCTTTCATACATCATACCTAGCCTGCCACGGCACGCGATGGTAACCCCTTGTGGTCTCAAGGTGCAGGCAATTCGCTGGCGGCAGCGGCGGGGACGCGATGGGTCATCCAAATATGACCAGCCGTTGCGGCTTCGAACCACCGTGCTTTCAATTTAGACACACCTTCTTCTAACACCTCTCCCCATACCTCTCCGCTGCCTCCACAAGCAAATTCGATCGTATTGCGTACAATTTAAAATACAAGAAAATTTGGTTTTTTGCCCATTATCGCATCCGAATCGCCCTTGATTGCTTCTTTAAGGCGACAATCTCGTCGCGAATGTCTCCTCCCCTTCGCTCGATTTTTTACGCGATTTTACTATTTTCTTTTGGTGCATTTTTGCGGCGCCGTCGAGGACGATGCCAACGAAAGTTGATCGCGGTTGATGGCAACGTTCAGCACGCTTGATCGATGCTCATCAAAAAGGTGACAGATTTGATCGTCGTATCGTACAGTGGCGGGCAGTGGCAGTAATGTTTTTATGGATTTAAAAGGTCCTCTCAAGGGATATATCAAAATTGCCTCTAGACGAGCGGTTTTGATATAACGTTGCCCTGAGCTGACTAGGGAGACCTGATATATCCTGCCCCCCCACTAAGGTGCGGAGGGAGGGCTTGGCATTTTGGGGGTCGGGAAGCTGAAGCAGAGATTCGTGAGATGCTCGGGGGCGATGAAATCAGAGACTGTACAAACCAACGGGACCTTCAAATCAAGGAGCAAGCTTTGAGAGACAAGTGCTCTCGAGATCGGGAGTAGAAAGTCGAGACGTGTGAGCTCCACCCCAAGACGACGCCTAGCGTGAGGTATACCGAGTCGGATCGGGAACTGACAGGGACAGGCGAGAGTGAGGGAGGTGAAAGAGGGATTGCCTACGATGGCACGTCACCGAGAACGACGACGCTAGAGAGGCGGCGTGCGATAGTCAATGACGAGTCTTGAAGGAGAAGAAGATGTACCCGTATACATCCGAAACCAGGGAGCGGCGAATTCCAGAGCGTTTCTTCTGGGTAGCGAGAATAAGCGTCGAATCGAGTAGGCGGGAATGACAGCGAGATTGGACGTACGATTTGACGGATCTGAGTAGCACGACCACTTCCTCCTCTACCTCCTTCCCCGGCCCATCTTCCTCACAATTCACCACGACCACCACACTCTACCGCACCTTTTCCTCTACCTCCTCCCCCGCTCCCTCACCTTTACGTCCACCACCGTTATTGCCTCGAGCACGTCGATATTGACCGACGACATCGCCGGCGAAGATCGAGCGCATACGCGCTACCGTGAGGGATGCTCGGACGTTGTGCGATGCAAGTCGGTTGAGGGATAGACGAAGGTGGACAGAGGGGTGTGAGGCGCTGGATGACGAGCAGCGTTTCATGGATTTTCACAGTTGGGAGATGGAGGAGCGGGTGAGCGAAGGCGGCCCAATCGTCACATAGAGGCGACGCAGAGTCGAGAGTATCCTTGGTGGGAAGGTCGCGAAACAGCATGGACCAGTTCAGACGGAGGTGGGACGATCGAAGGGCGAAGGGTGGCGAGACACGAAGACGAATGCAGCAGGAACGAAGGCTCTAGATGGGTGTACGATCGTCGACAACGAGATTTGCTCAACTGAATAGAGACGTACCTCGTACGAGTCGTATTCGTTTACGCTCTTCATTGTACACAGTGCGAATCTGCCGAGTAGGAAAGTCCGAGGGCTTCGATTGGAAGGTGTTGTTCCCTGCCAGTGCTGGGTGGTTGGCACGAACTAGATTCCACTTAGAGGATTGGCTATGTACCTCCAGACCAAAGAGCAATATCCGCAGTCTGAATCTGCGAGACAGTTTGTGAGTCATTGCCACGACGAAAGCAAAACGATGCAAAAAACACACCTGAGTCCTGACACGACCGATTCCTACAGTCTCTAGCGACTAACGTCTCTACAACGAACTGTTCTATCCACCTTGCAAATCCGAGTCTGACCTCTCGGCTCCATCTTCCACAGCACTTATAGAAACCAGTGACTCCACGAGAACGTTGGCGAGTGTCGAGTGTGAAGAAACGAGGCCAGACATGTCATTGTTCAATGTGCAGTCTCGCGAGAGCCGACTCGGATGAGGAGATGGTGGATCTGGTGGACGAGGAACAAGTGAAAATCGGCACGTTGTTAATTCGGCGTAAATCGGCTTTTCATCGGCTCCGTATTCGGCCGATAAACGATAGACTGTTGAACGCGTGAGACAGTGTGACATCTTGTGACAGCGGAATGATCGGACCTTCCTTCCTCTCTACCACCACGACACTCCGCCACCTTGCCCATGTAGCAGCCGCCAGAGCTGCGAATCCACCCAGAAAACCAACGCAAAACTTTCTCTCGATGTTTCTTCTCTTCTAGCTCTCATTCTGGCAACCTTTTGTTGGGCTATTTCACTGCAAAATCGAGATGTAGCTCCAGCACTTGAAAATTCTTCACTGTCCCCAGTGCTACCGTCGTCCTCTTGCTATCGAAAGCGCATATGTTCTCAATCTTATGCCATCTTGGGCTTCCATCTCTCCACGCATAACTCGAATTTTGCTGGCTACCGTTGGGTCAACACACGGAAAAAGAATGGAGACGAAACTTTTGGCCCAGTGTCCTCAAGAAAGCTACTACACAAGGGCTCTACCACGGGATCCAGGTGCGTCAAATTCATATCCTATGGCTTGTGCTTTGTAGCCTTTCTTTCTTTCTGTAACGCATTCTCGCTCTCGAAAGCATGTTACAATGCATATGTCCCTGCCTTTGACGCCATCGAAGGCTCCTACCTTGTTACACATTTTGTTCTGTTTCTCTTTTCTAAATCGCATTATCTATGCCATCGAAGGCTTTTTGCGCGCATCTACACGCTTTCGAAAGCGACTGTCTTGTATCAAAAGTGACTCAATCCCGGTCATCGAGAGCCTATACTTCTTCTGCTATTGAAAGCAAATTTTCTCCTTCTGAGTCTTCGATGCTCGTGCCTCTTCGCATTATTCCAATCTGGCTCCAGTTTTCTGCCATCGAAGGCTTGGACTTCTTCTGCTATTGAAAGCAAATTATACTCGTGTCTCTTCGCATTATTCCAATCTGGCTCCAGTTTTCTGCCATCGAAGGCTTGGACTCCTTCTGCTATTGAAAGCAAATTTCTCCTTCCGAGTCTTCGATACTCGTGTCTCTTCGCATTATTCCAATCTGGCTCCAGCTTTCTGCCATCGAAGGCTTGGACTCCTTCTGCTATCGAAAGTGATTACCTTTTCGCGAGTCATCGAGAACTCGTCCCTCGTCGCATCATTCCTATGTCAGTACATTTCGCCATCGAGTGCTAACAGCGAGGGTCTTATTATGATCAAAGGCTGGAACACGCGAGTTGATTTCCTTTTCGCCTGCTACTTGCCATCGAAGGCATTTGGAGCCTATTCTATTCCTGTATCCCAGGCCTTGAACTACGGCATGGTCATCCCTCTTTGCATGAACTCATTTGCTGTGCATGTGTTCTCGAAGTGTAGTTGCTCAACAATTGGCCGTTTAGCAACGTTATCGAAACCTGGCTCTGACTCTTTTAATATCGGAAGGGTTGTGCTATTTCGCACGTGTACTTGTATATGGTTAACGGTGAGATTTTCTTTCGCATTACATCTGCGAGCAAACACACCTCTGCGCGTTACCTTGCGTCGTGCTACCTCGATGCCAATGCCGGTACAGTCAAATTTTGTCCGTGCCTCTCGTAGAAAGCCATCGAAGGCTTGTTTCTTTTCTGTTTACTGGTGCTCAAGCACGGTGGACCTTGACATTCTGCGCACTGGAATACTCTATTCGAGACCATTCTGAATTTTTTGAGAAAGCGAAGTCGATCCATCGCCTCTGCATTCAAATGCAGTGGTAAATCTCCCTTGTCGCCAACATCGTGAGGCAATTAACATTCCTGCCGTTCTCAGACTCCTATTCGGTTCGAGTTTGTTTTCGGAATATCCATATTGTCCGAGTCGATTGGCCCCGTCGTTTTAGTGACGAATCCCGGCACCTGCTGGAATATCGATCGTAATGAATCAACGACAGAACCTACAAGTACACCGAACCTCGGGTATGTCGCATCCGGTGCATGCGCGACCTTGTCATGTTATGGAAAACTTTCGTGATTTCGGGAGAAGCACTAGTGCTACTTGCCTCAACCGGATACAAAAGGCGTGACAGGTAAAACTCAAGATTGTAGACAAGACACAAGATTTCAACACGAATACAGTACCACCTCGCGTAGAACAACATTTAAGTAAGTCTGCTTTTCTTCCGAGAATTGATCCAGTTCTCTCTTCGAGACTCCGACGCCTACTGTGTCGTTCAAGATGCCGGCTCTCGAAAGCCGGTTCAGTCCAATTTCTGTATTCGTTTCTTTCAAGAACGCCGTCCAATGATTTTCTGTTGGCCTCTATGCCATTTACTTTGCTGGAGACATTGTGCTCTTGAAAACCTGTCGAATTTTCTCTGTTCTACTCCCGACTCTCGAGAGTCAAGTCAGATTATGCTCCTGCCTGTTATAACCCTCGATTTCTCGCTACTCGGCGACTTGGAGCCCCAAAGGCGAAAACAGTTGTCGTTTGGTTCGCATCCACATTTGCATATCAACTTGATACCGCACTATCAAAAGCGAGTTCTGGCGATGCCTGTCATTCATGAATCAATTTCGAAACCATACTGTCACGTCCGAGTCTAAGTCGTAGTGCTTGGTTGATCAATATTAGTACGCTGACTTGCATCGTGGTACATGTCGTCTCTCCCCCTTCGAGTCTGCTGCGTATCACGTCTAACAAATGGTTGAATCTAACAATTTTTTATCGGTGCATTGGTGCTGGCAATGTGTTTGACCTGATCTCGCTCGATCGTATGATAGCCTGAGGTCGTAGTGTCGGTTCGAAGGCTTATCTTTGTTGGGTAAATCCCTCAATTCGTTCCGTTCACCCGCACATGCCTTACTAGAGTACTGTATGAGACTCGGGCTTGAGTCGCTCGACCGTCGAGTCTGGCCATATCTTCGAAACCCGTCCCCATTCCCTGGCGAAGTACAGCACTAAAATCGGATGCCGACGTGTTCATCTCTCTGCTTCGAGTCTGACGTCGAGTTCGGCTTCCTCTCAATGTCTTCCGGGCATTGCAAGGCTCGAGAACTCCTTTGAACAATTGACATGCTTCTCTTATTGACTTACATTGTTAAACTTCAATGGGTTGACTTCACTTGGCCCTTCCTCAGAGTCTGATCACTTAGTTCATCGATTTGCTGGAACCTCGAGGGGCACTATATAATCTGCTCTGACTTCAGATGCTCCGTTCACATCAATTTCCTCGGACGATTTTGCATTCAACTTATAATGATACGCTTTCCGGCGTTTGATACGCCTTCTTCAACCATCAACCTCTTAAACCAGAGTCCATATGTTACCCCTTCAATAAAATTCTTCTCGATCTCGAATTTCTACTGTCTGTCCAGGACGGGAGCTATTTCTCTTACCTGACTTACTGGCTTTGATTCGTCGCTAGAATACTCGAACTTCTCCTTCACTATATCTGCCATTCTATATTTCTGGCTCTCTTTGGTTGGTGATCGACATCTCTCCCTTTCTGTGTCGTATTGTCTGGGACTTATGCGCATTCATGCTCTCTGAATAATCTGCTCAAATCAATTGCGATAAATATTCCGGCCCTTGACGCGCCGTCTTCCAATTTCCATTTCCTCCTTGCAAACGCTACGCGTAAATCTTCCAAACCAAACCATTCCCGAACTCTTAGCTCTATGCAACACGGGAGTTATTCCATCTGCATTGCCCACTCAGCGGAGTTTCGCTTCACATCAACATGGAGGCGCATCAGGTTGAGACGGTTGATTCTCCGACTTCAAAATTTGCCTGCTTATTATTTTGGGCACCAAACAATTCTGGTCTGTAGATCTCCTTTCAGTGTGTACTCGCGGACTTTTCTATGCCAACTTTGGCAACGCTTCACAATCTTCCAGTCCCTCGAAGTCAGACTTCAGCAAGGCTGACCTCTTACCTTTGTCGCCTTTGTCGGTTTGACCTTCGTGCCTACGTTCAGGAGAGGCTCGCATTCTTTGTGTTTCCAATCCCCTTTGGTTTTGTGCAATTTCTGTTTCTGCACCTCCTCTAGATTCGTTTGAAGTGCTACACTATTTTTGGATAACCATCCTTCGATCCTTTCACTGACCTTTCTTTCAACTGAAACTCGCCCTTCTTGTGGAAACTCGAACCTTGGAAAATGTGCGCTTACTTGCGGACCAGTTTGCAGCTCTTCACACGAGTTGTATCTCCAACATCAAATTTCTTTCTTGCTGCTTCAAAGCTGCGCCGGATCCGGTTGTATCTCTCGACTCTAAACCGTCAAAACCTACCTTTTACAACACGTGCACAATTTTATGGAATCTGTTCCGAACCATCTTCCAGTTTACTCCTCTGCTGAACTTTGACGGCTCTCAATCTTATCCTTGATGGGGACACCAGTTCTACTCACGTTCCTCCCCTCGGCCAATCTGGGGACCCGATGAAACGGCCTCTATCGCTCACTTCGGGGCACTATGCTCTCGCACTCCTCCCATCACACCGGGTTTTCGATCCTGCACTCACTTCAGTTTCGGCGAGTCTTTCAAGATTCCGCTCCCGGAAAATTATTTCTTGCCTTTACGAGTCGATATTTATTTCGCCGCTGACTTTGTTGGGTTAGCCGTGGGCGTTGGTGATGCCCTCGTCTGGCGTCTCATCCTTGGGTTCATTCTCCGCCTCACCATCGCCCTACGACCTGGAGATCAGCGGTTCGGGAAGTCGGACCTTCCGCTGCTCCTCCACCCCCAACAATATTCTGTGGCTGTTCCCTTCAAACCCTCTTGTGTGAATGAAGCGCAGAACAAGACAGAGCCCCCACTCTTGCTCCCAACCCCCGTGTCAGACTTCCGTATCCAACCCTACGGAAGACTACTTACGCCGGAAAGGTGAGATCGTCTTCTCTGCGTTTCCCCTGCCCAACTCTTCTAGCCCTAGCAGGCCCTCGCTTTTCCGCCGCACTGAGTCACCGTCTAGCGACTTTCTGTCTGACAGTATTTCCTTGGCATCTGTGTTGCTATCACGGCACTGAACTTCAAGAACCCTCCCTTTTACCCATTTTGCCCAGATCACTGTATCACAGCATGGACGTTATTCTCACATCTCACTCCCCAATTTTTTTCGTTCCAGCGATTAATTTGACTATTGAATCTCGATTCGATAGATAACTCAGTGCGACAACTGATTACGTCTGAGGCCACAGGGGTCAACTGCGCAGGAAAGCGGGAAGAAATTCAACACGCTGTTGCGGAGCATGCTTTTTGATTCGCATTCGATCGCGGACGACACGGATTTTCCACGGACGCAATCTTGTGGCCATGATTATCGCGCAACAGCCTTATGAGTGCGTTCTCCCTTTCATCTCTCTTGTAAATTCCCGCTCACCCGATACCGAAGCCGGTATTCTGCCGCTCAGCTCAAACTTCCAACAAGCTCCGAGTCTGAGAATACAATGCCAGTGTTCATCCCGCACTCGATATATGACCCAATACTTAGTAGGCGGTGCACCCAGGGTGACTCGTGAGTGAATATACGGCACGTTCTTTAGATGTGTCCATTCTTGCAGCACAATTATCATCACATTCCAGTAAGGTGCCTCTTCCTGAGCGCCCATGCTACTGTTCGTACTTTGACAATGGCTCCATAAATGCATTGCATCGAGCATGATTGGTATCTATCCGTCTCACCTTTCTCCGCCGTCCCATATATTAATATTAATATTGTTGCTTGGCCGTTCTCGTAGGACTAGCAATCGACGGAACCGAAAGCGGTGTTTTACCTGTCAAATTTCTCGGCGGACGGCGGAGTACGGGAAGGGCGAGTCTTGGCTTCCTCGAAGGTGGAATTTCGCTTGAAGGTGCGATTTTTCTCCCGGAGGCCCCGTTTGACTGAGTGTATAGAATGATCATATGACTGGTTAGACCCTTGGGACGGCTTAGAACTCATCGTAGATTCGACAGCGCTCGTTCTGCTTTTCTGACGGTCGAGGGGAATCAGGTAACCTGTGCTTTGCCTGGATATCGACCTTGCTGCCGCCTCTGACTCAAGTTCCGTGTGCCACTAATATTCGCCTTTTCGACGGAATGAAATCCTTAAAACGAAGCATTTTCAGGTCCCTGACAGCGGGGCGTCTTTTTCTAGCCCGCAATCGGTGATTGGTATCTTAAATTTAAGTTTTAGTGGTGTACACTCATGCCGCCTACTTCTAGTACCACACCTGTCGTGCGCTAGATGTCCCGTAACAGCTGGGACAGGATTCACATCTACTAGTATATCCCACGAGGAGTGAGGCAATAAAACAGCTCTTTCTCCCGCCGCCCTTTCTCTCGTTGTTTGTACTCCTAGCATTATCGAGGCAGCCTTCAGCTCGGTGAGTCTAGCGCAATGTACCTTTTTCGCACTCTCTTTAATTTTTTCATGCCATCGGTGTTCGTGGTTTTGCTTAGCATGGAACAATTCGCCTGTGAATTGCTCGACTTGGATTCCCGGGCCCTTCGTCCAATCGGTTCCATCTCAAGCTACCCCTTGCGATTCCCGCTAGCAAGTCAAGTGACAGCGGCTCTGAATTGCCCCAATCGCATTCACTTCACTACGAATGTGCTTGATTTTGCTCTTGGCAAACATTCCATTGGTCCAAATCGGCTGCCCAACAAATGTGCCTTTTGGTACACAGTTTTTAATTCAGAGGAACACTTCTGGTTATGGGAGCATGAAGACGAACGCGAACTCGAGCAATTCGTTCGAAAGTCAACTGCATATCTTGACGATCCGGTATCTGTGAGCGACCTTGACGATTTTATACTACACGCGGACTTCAAGACTGCTCTAAACAAATTAACGGTGCTGGGCGGCTGGCATACTTGAAATCCTCCATTCGAATCCAATTTCTGACCTGGCTCTTTATTGCAATGGCACGTTTCGTCAAAGACGGAATGACCATCAGGGTCTGCGAAACGATTGTGACCTGGAGCCGTTTTTTTCACTACGGTCCGGCCGTTTCACATGACGCGCATTGTGGTTGTAATGCGCAAGTCCTGAAGTATTGGGTGAACATAATGTTGCAGGTATACTCAGTAGCGGATCTAACATTGATGCCCTGGGGATCCTCGTGCAACTGTCTCGATACGTAAGTTTGCCACTGTCTCTCGAACTTACTTATTTCGCAAACAATTGATATCATGATTTGTCAGAGAACTCGGCCTGCGATCCCCAAGCGCACTGGAAACAAACGGTCCTGTGACATGTCCTGCGCTTTATCGCTTGCTTTTCAAAATGTTCATACCGGCTTGGCCGAGCATTCTCTGGGTCTTGTTTCGAATGCTCAGGGAGGACGATGAACTAGTGCCCAATTTTTTGTCTTTACTCCGCAGCGAAGAAAATCGTGAACTCTTAGTCTGGGATGCCAAAGATCAAGAGTTTATTTCTTCTTCGTTGCAGCATTTCAAAATGGGTCCGCTCACTCTTGACTGGCATTGATATGTCTCAGAAATCGAACCAGCTACCTGGGGAATGATCAACTCTCTAACCAGAGTCGAACATCGTTCGTCCTTCCGCTATGATCCCCCCATGCGTATCTGTGCATTTGCTCTCGTGGCATCCAGATCCTTGAATCTCCCGCAACCTATCGCCGCGGCCTTTAATATCGACATCGCAGCCGAGTACTGGGTACAATTTGCTCATATTGCGAGCCCAACCTATGCCAGGGAGCCACAGCTATTTTTACACAGTATTCGATCTGAACAACTCTGGAGCTCGTCGCAGTTGAAGAGTTGGTTGAAGATGGCAGCGCGGGACCGATGTTTCGACATATTGCATACGCCACAATACACCATGTTGGAACGGGTACAATCTATATCCTTCATCTTGAATAATCAGCAGGTCGGTATCAATCCCGTTCGCTTTGCAGAATTTCACTGATTTTTCACCTCGAGACTCTTCAACCGTTGTTCGCATTTTACCCGGCGACAAGATGTCAGTTGTCCCATTCCCTGTGCGTCATTAATACTGTGGGAAGGTCGTTGCTGATGTATCCACTGCAGAGAATGGTTGACTTCGACTGGATTCGTCGAGGGTAAAAACTCCTTCACCATCCTTTCCTTCCGATCCGACTTCAACTCTCGCCCCGGGAGCTTCGCTCGAGCCCCAGCCGTCTCAACGCCCGACTCGCTCGAGCGGCTCGAGCGGTAGCTCGAGCCCACTTAACGCAAAATATCATATTTAATACGTACTATCATACAGGACTTGGGCTCGAGCGGCTTGAGCTGACTTCCCGCTCAAGCCGACCTCCCGCTCGAGCCAACATCCTCTCGAGCCAAAGCCATTCACCCGCTTGAGCCACCCATCTGCTCGAGCCACTCACCCGCTCGAGCCGATCAACAACCGCTCAAGCTGCCTCCTCGCTTGAGCCAAACACCCACTTGAGCGGACACTGCGGCGGGGTTCCTTCATTTTGGACGAGTATGGAAATTGAGTTAGATATACCACTCACACGTTGTCAATGCTGACCTATCTTCCGCCTGTGATGAGCAACGTCAGTATCAGTTCAAGTTCAGTGGGAACGGCGGCGGAATTGAACGAACATTGAGCGACATTCTGAGTCAGGTCAGCGCGGTACAATGCCACCGCCATTGTGTGACAGAAATTCGGGTTAGCAGAGTTGACAAGATCAGCAACAAGATCATGTAAACTCCCTGAATGCATGGTGGCGCGTCCATGATGGCGCGTTCTTGGCGAACCGTTTCAATCTTGTCCAAGTCCAGTTGCAAGTCGGACTCGGAACGTGCTGGGGCAAGACCGCTGGGCTTGATACTAGTAGTGGTTCTCAGATCTTTCAGCAGAGTATATCGCAGACTGAGACTTGAGGCTGGCAAGTGAATGTGGGATTCGGTGGTGGTGGTGGTGGTGGTGTGGTGGCAAAGAAGAAGCGTGATACGTGACTGTGACTTCGCCACTCGGTTCTCGGTTCCGGCTGTTGGAAGAAATTGACAAGCAGGACCACACAATGTGCCTCTTGCTCCGCCACCACGACACAGTCACCACACCTCCCCGCACTTTGCAATATCAATGGCTACAGCCTACCGTCTTCTCTCTCCTGCGTCAAGTCATCACCACTATCAATGCTCCCACAGGTCGTATCGACGGACTCTCACTGTCAATCACAGTCTCCTCCTGCCACTGCAGTATGCACCTGGCACCAACAACGTCCACCGCGTTTCTCCACCGAGGGATCTTATGTAGGTCACCACGACCCCTATTCTTAGAGCACTCCATCACTCACCTATATCGCAGCCGCTATTCTATGAGCAAAATCGACTCCAGCCCTACTTCAGCGATGCGTGGAGTTTGCACTAATGTATCTGTCTTCGCAGACAAGTAAGTGGCACGAATTGCATCCTTTTTGCTGACGCATACGTCGTATGGATTGGCTGGTTGCGAGGGCGGACGCATAAGTCACTTGTGTTGCCGAATTCCTTACGGGTAGGTGGCAAAATCTGAGTACATGTTTCTTCACTGATCGAAGAGCCATTTCATAGTGTGTCAAGTCTATCCTCGACCTCAATCAATCGAGATGGAGAAGTTGTACGGGTGGCCGTTAGATTAGCCTTTTAGGTGTTCAACTCAAATCGAGGAGACGGGTCGCTCGAGCGGGAGGGTTGGCTCGAGCGGGTGAGTAGCTAGAGTTGGCTCGAGTAGGGGACGGCTCGAGCGGATGCTTGGCTCGAGCTGGAGTTGGCTCGAGCCAAGACTATGTGTTCACGTACGTAGTTAAATACAATATTTTAATTTTAAGTGGGCTCGAGCCACTGCTCGAGCGGCTCGAGTGAGCCGGGCGTTGAGACGGCCAAAACTCGAGCGAGGCTAAGCTGACTTCATACTTCAAAGCGCTGTTGGACAATTTGCAAGCTGAAATCCAACAGTATAAGGTACTGGCCCCATTACAGGCATATCTTGCTCTTTATTGAATCATGCAGAATCACATCGCTACACACACATAGGCAGTCAACCTATCCTCGCATGTTGTCGAATGTCTCATCTACCTCACGGCGAGGCTGGTTGATTCTCTTCAAACGCGCGATGGCTATGATGCATTTCTAGAACATCGGGGAACAGAGGCACAGGAAATGCTGGATTTGCTTCAGGATGTAAGTCCATGTGTGGGTTTATATCAGAAACTCGTGTCTAAAAATCGGTAGCTCTTGGACTTGGAGTCCTTTTCAGTAATTCGACCATTCCTTTTCAAGGCGATGCGGCGTCTATCCCGTGCATCTTACTTATACCCGCGCTGTTTCACTCTCACCGGGTTGCACAAAGTTGGCACACAAGTGGCGGGAGGTGGATACGGAGATATTTGGAAGGGTTTAGTTCGCGGACAAAGTGTTTGTGTCAAGATGTTGAGAATTTTTCAGGACAGTGACATTGCAATGGCAGTTAAGGTGCGGACTCATTCTGGTATTATGATTGCATTTTTTCTCTGGTCCTGAACTCGTCACTCAGGAATTCGGGGCGGAGGCGATCATCTGGCGACAACTGTGTCATCCTAATGTCCTTCCGTTCTTCGGCCTCTACTACATTGACCAGAGGTTGTGTTTGATTTCCCCCTGGATGCAAAACGGCAACATTATGGAGTTTCTGGCGGCGAATTCACCCGATACACCGAGACACTTCTCAATGGTGCGTTAATGTCATGGCGAACTCAACCCAAACTCAACCGCACTTTCTCCGTCTTCTTAGATCCTTGACACTGCCAGTGGTCTTGGATACCTACACGGCCAAAATACAATTCACGGTGATTTGAAAGGAGTGCGATAACAGTAATAATCTCACGAATAAGACTGTGATTCCTGATTAGACTTTCAGATCAACATCCTTGTATCGCCTTCGGGGCGGGCGTGTATCGCCGATTTTGGCCTGTCTATTGTTGTAAATGCGATGACCTTGCGGCTAACAACTTCGACTATTGTCAATTGTGGAGGAACGGCGCGATACCATGCACCCGAACTATTTGACACCGGTGTGAAGACATTTGCGTCAGATATCTATGCTTTTGGGTGTGTTGCTTACGAGGTAAGAGAGGTTCAGGTGATTTTCCAAGCTCAACAGTTGAATTCCCTCAGATAATGACCGGTACGGTTCCATTCCGGGAGCTATCAAACGACATGCAGATTATGTTTCGGGTATTGAAAGGTGAACATCCTGAGCGACTGCCTTCCTGCACAGGCACCCCAGCACTCGACAGTGTATGGGAGTTACTTGAAATGTGTTGGGACGCGGAGAAGGAGAAACGACCTCAAATTGACGAGATAAACAAGCGCCTCATTCAAGCTCCCATAGGAGCTGCTACAACTCTGATGCAATCCGATTGGGATGATCAATTTACCGCTAAATTCCGTCGTTCAATCAACATGCAGCCACTACTGCCATCTGTGAATGAACTCGAACACATGGTGTTCGGGGAAGGTAAGACTGAGCCATTACTCCCTGTTCTCGATCTCACTATCCCTGAAGAAGTAGCTAAAGGTTCGAACCAACCACAACCTGAAGCGCAGACTGATCGTTTTGCGACGTGTAGAGTGCACCGAATGTTCCTCGGATCGAGATCAGTTGCATTCCAACCAATCAGTCAAGAACAATTCGAGCGGCACGACTACGACGGAGAGCTCCTCTTCCTCTCTGGATTCAACGCTGATGGCGCAGGGTTTGAAAAGATCCTGGATCGATATATCAAAGTCAAACTGTGGGGAGGGATCGAATGGCGGTGCTCACGGGACAAAAAGGGCGAAACCTACGCAGTAAATCCAAGCATCCATGGGGCGAAGACATTGCCAGATATCTAGTGAAGCTGTCGTATATGGATTATTTCATCAGCTCTCACAGAAAGTGTCCAACCATAATACTTAGAATCGAGATCCCAATTCATTTCTCCCCTCAGACGAATTGGCTGAACCTCATCACCCTCACCCACTAATATGTAGCAGAAAATTTCAGCATCAGGTACACATCCGACGTGAGATATCGCATGAAAGCACAACGAAGGTAGAGAAAAGACATGCCGCGTGGCGGAGATGACCTGTAGTGTGAGGCCTTGAGGGCACCACAAGTAGAAAGCGTTGTCGATTTTTAATATATCCGCCATCACCTCATTCGCTATCAAAGACCATCGCGTGCACCCAACAACCAGCCACGCACCTCCACGCACGCTGTACATGCCCAAGAATGTCTCCCGCCCGCACCCGACACCGATAAGCAGCATCCTCAGTAACGGTGGAGAAAAGCACAAATATTGTCCCAGAGAGAGAGAGAGAGAGGTGATTACGTCATCCCATCGAAATCCCAAAATGGAAATCGCTGCGAGGAATTTTGGGCGGCGGTAAGGCAGGTGGGGGTTGGGTAGAGCACGAGGGATGCACAATGATTTCGGGCGTTGCGCGCCGTCGAAGAAAGCGGTGACTGTGGGCACCTGAGGCTGGGTGATTTGGGGCTGGGGCGTAGGACTAGAGAAGGCGACGTCGGGAGTCGAAGCGGGAAGAACGGAGGGGAGGGCAGCCAAGTGAGATGGTGGATTCGGTGGCCGTGGGCTACCCCGAGCACAGGTGGAACACCAGGAAGGATGAGGTCGAAGCTACGGAGAAGCAGGTCAGTGCCGACTCAGATAAGGAAGAAGCGATAATACCTCTATGAACGGCCGCGTGTGCATGCCTTCCCGCTCAGCTCGCCTGCGGTGGGTCTTCTAAGCTCGCGAGATGTCCCCGCGAACGCTGCCGGCGATCTGTATCCCCCAACGCCTTCGCACTAGTTCTGCAAGACTCCTAAAACGACGTCGACATTCCTGTCCGTCCTACCACCATCCTTATCTCCTCTACCTCTCCTCTACCTTCCTCCACCCACCCCCGCCTCAACCAATCCAATCACCGTCGTCTCCCCATCCTCCCTTGCCCTCAGCCATGCCATCCCCACCACCACCTCCCACCCGCGAAAACGGCTCGCATACGCAATACGAGTGCGGCACGCCTCCTCATCCGCGAATTTAGACGAATCACAATTCAAGTCTAGCCCAATGAAAGGGTGATGGGGAGAAGGGAGGCAGAGGATATGGAGAGGCGGGAGGAGGGAGGAGATGAGGGTGACTCGTGATGGCGCTGAGGAGTCGTGGAGGAGCCTGCAGTAGCCCACGATCTCGAAAGCGCACGCGTCTGAGAGCGAGCGCTACCCATAGGCATTGTGGCCGCAATGTATACCCCCGGCGTCCACCGCTGATGCATAAACACACCATCACTCGACCCCCGTCCGCTGCCTCCAGAAGGAAGACAGGCGAGCGAAGCGAGCGTCTCGTGTCACAAAAGGCGGCGGCCGTGAATATCCCCGCTCGTGTTTCACGGCCACCACCCCCTACCCGCTGCTCCACCGCCGGCCTCACTCTCTTCGTCATCGCGGGAACACCACCGGTTCCACCCCCCTCCTCCTCCACCACTCGTTCTTCATCATCTACCCACCCCGCCTCCCGCCATCTCATCGATTGTCCGACGGCGCCGACGCAGAAACGCGAGATGACGAGTCGTTCCAGCGCCAACGGGGGTTACGTGGCACACACGGGTGGCCGGTATTTTATGTAGATGGTCGCAGGGAAGGGCGGGTGCGGATGCGGATGCGGAGGAGCTAACGGTCGAGGGTGTAGGCACCAAGGACGAGTCGACCGACTAAGGCTTATGTCCGCATTGAGCCCCGCAGCCTAGCACCCGGCGTTTCGAGGGGATGATAGCACGCAGCGCAGACGTCTATGCTTGCTGTGCAGGGTTGTGGCAGAGAGACAGATTCGTGGGTCATATGTCGTCGGTCGACCGGGGGGAAGTCGAATATCGCGGCGAGAAGGGTCGGTCATGGCAAAGCATCAGAGTATTTAAGCTGTTGCTTGTTGGCGCCATATCACCGTGTCGCGCGTCGATTGAGAGAAAGGAGGATGACATGGACGCGGGGCGCGGGTGCCGGTGCGAGAGGGCCGAAGGATCAGGTCGATGTCTTGTGAATGTGAGGGGGTATTTGGGGGTAAGGCTCCAACCGTTTCCGTTTAAAACAGTTTATAAACGGTTATAACCGTTTCCGTTTCCTTTTTATTTGCTCGAGGGCCCGAACCTTTTCTAAACTGTTTGTAAACGGTTTAAACGGTTGTGGCGAATTACGTGGCTATGGGTGTACTTACCAGCCAAAATGCACGGCAATCTCACTTACCAGAGTGTGTCTTGAGGTCTCCCGTCACGTCGGTCTTCCATACCACTGGATTCTCGGCAGTCCCGGGTACTCCCGGCCACTGACCGTGCACGATGATGGGGATCCCCGATATGGTAAGTGAGCTTTCGAGGTCAACACCTGAATTTCATGGACTAAGTTACGAGCAAGGACCCGGGTGAGCCAGGAAATTTGTTCTCTTTGCACCAGCGGCCATAATCTGAACCTTTACCCCGTTATTTCGCGCTTTCTAAGAGGTTAGCAAAATTAACCTTTTATAAACTGTTTTAAACTGTTTTAAACGGTTTTGTAACCGTTTCCGTTTGTTTTGCCCGGCCGAGCAAACGGAAACTAAAAGGTTGGAGCCTTATTTGGGGGTAGCGATAGGGAACGCATGCGAAGCTAGAGCGCAACTTCGTCAGATACGGAGGTGAGGCGAGTTGAGAGGGGTAACGGACGAGTAGCATCAGACATCGCCGCCGTCGAAAACGATCGAGAATCGTCGTTGGGGAGGCTTGAAGAGCTGTAACTCGTTATTAAAAGATTACTCCGCCCGAGTCGACAGCCATACATACATTCAAGAGCCAGGAAACGGGGATGGGAACGATTGAAGGGGGCGGTCCGCCAGACGGCGATGGTGCCACGTCATTGGTCAAGCCAATCTTGAAGACGTGAAGGGTCTGCCGTAGAGAGAACTGCTCGCATCAACGGTCAGCGACGCCGTGGAGTCCGTGCCAGTAGTCGAAGGATGAAGTCGTTAGCTTTCATGTCGCGTGGCACTAATGTGAAGAATCGTCAGATCGAGCGAAATTCGCCTAAAGGGGGATGAATACTTACATCACAGCCACACCGGTGCGCGTCCCATTCAGCCTTTCCCTATATCCCCTCCCCGGACCCGTCACCTGCGTTCCCAAGCCGCTCGAGAGTCGAGACGAAGGCTAGAAATCGTCGTCCCAAGTCAAGTCCAATTCATATCAGTCTTGGGGTCTTAAAGTTCCGTTGAGTCCCAGCATGTCTTGTAGTTAATAGCATACGGAACCGCAGCTCGAGCTTGTAGCAGTAGTAGTCCAGAGCGGGAGATTGTGGACGAGAGAGAAGAGTAAAGTATTGACGTCTGTTGTTTTCGGCGCAAATCGGCTTATATCCCGTCACTCCATTTTCGGCCGACCAGCGACCGCACTTCTTGCTCTTAACTTTCATGTCGGTATCCCGCCGCAGAGGACTCTACGCCGCAAATGCCGATTATTCTGTTGCCGACGACGACGATTGCGAGTGTGTAGGTAATTTGGGGCAGCTAGGTAGGCTGGGTTTCGGTCAAGCATTCACGTTAGGTACTACTGTAGTATTACGACCAAGTGTTCACTGGGTGTCACCTGTCACCTACAATGTTCACTGGATAAGGTGTTCAGAGCACAGCAAATTACCCTATATGGTAGGCCGGCGAACGCCGGCCCGAATATTTTTGACGTTTTTCGTCCATTTTTGGCGAAAAAACCCAAGTGTCACCGTCACCACAACCAAAAGTGTTCAGTTCACAGGTCCCTGTCACCCGTCACCTGAACACTTGGTCGTAATACTACAGTAGACGGACCCGAGAAATTTTCTTTCGCTGCTGCAATGCTGCAGACACCTCAACTTGAATTTCCCGGGCCCTGATTCAATCATACATTCTACTACTACTGCGCGCGGCACAACTCAAATCTAATCCTCTTCGTTCGAAAGCAGCAAAGCCGAGTCTCTGCGTGTCATCTCAAAATTCTGACGCCACAATTGAATTCTCTTCCGGTCCTCTGCGCACACAAAACTGCAACTCATGAAGACTATCTAAACACTGATTCTCGAGCACTTGCCACTCGCTCTGCGTCTCTCTGAATCCCCACTCCACTCTCCCCATTCATTTCTGCATATGAACCCTCGTCTCGGTCGACGGTCTTCTGACACAACCTTGGCAGTATTTACTGATCAAACTCCTCCATCGCCGGCATACGCTTTCTGCATCAAGGCACTCAACATGCACCGTCTACACGGCTTCACGCGTCCACAAATATTAAATCATTCTCTTCCGCCATCTCCATTCTCGCTCTTCAAATCACATCATGGACGCTATTCGTACTCATTACTAGTTCAGGCAAACGGAACATTGCCCTTCCGCTGCCCGATTTCAATTTCTACGACGGCATTTTTTGTCACTATCATCTCGTCTCGCGCTGTTACTCATCGAATTTGTGAGTCACCTCTCGCTCTCCCATTATCTACTCCAGCTCTCGACTCGGCATTCAATTCGCCAGATTATTCTCAATTGCAGTGCGACGGTGAATCTCCCGTCAGCTATAGCTAATCACGCACGGAAGCCAGGATGAAATTGAAAAGATTCCTTTACGCTTTGTATTCAATTCGATTTCATCATTCTCAATCGTGGAGAACACGCGCTTTGGAGGGCTGCGTCCATTCTCATCGTGTCGCAGCCAGCCGGTGCGTCCTCCCTTCTTCCTTTCCCTCAACGCCACGATACGCTTCCTACGGTTGAAACACTTAACTCACTCCTCAGGTACGAAGATCACAAATTTTGACTGAAATTGATCTCAGCAATTGATTCGTACAGTATGATATGTTGACAACCTTCTCAATCGAACTCGAGGACTGGATCCCAATACCCCCACACGGCAAGCCGGGGCGACTAACAGAATCTTCCGCCACTTCGACCCCATACATCTTTCGGAAAATAGACTGGCACCCAAATAAATATCCTGCATATCGACCATCAAAGCTCGACTCGTATTTTGTTAGCGATTTCTCCGTGGTTTCTCATCCCCATCGCTCGGTTTCCGGATCCAAACACGGGTTTAGCTCTCATAATCAACTACCCGCGAAGCTTTCATTCTTTTCTCCGGCGTTTCGGATTCATCTCCATCATCGTTGTCCCAACGCAGCGAGGTTGGTTCAGTTGGATCTCCCGACGTCTCTTTCGGCTGTGATCCCCCTGTGTGGAATCCGAAGCCCTGTCAGGTGAGTGTAGATTGTTTGCGGTTTTTTCCGCACTCTCCACGGGCAAAACTCGATCCGGGAAGCATTCTTTGCATCCTGCGGTGAAAGATCAAACATCAACTCCGAACTCGAGTCTACTGTACGTACGTTCGGCTTCCTCTGTCGACACTAGTGAGTTAAGCTCGTCTGGACAAGAAGAAAGACTCTTGTCTTACCTGCCCCAAAGATCGTCCGCTCAAGTTGATTAACGGATGGTAACAGTGGTTCCATGTTCAACGAGCGGCGAAACTGTGCAGTGAATTCGTGGTCCCAATCTGTTGTGGAAGACGTTGTTGTGGCTCCAATTTTCGGCTCTATCAGTTGTCTAACAATTTCTGTGGCGCTTGGGCGCTTTGTTGGGTCACCATCCCAGCATCTCTGCATGAGTTCCCAAAGGCAATCAAGACGGGCTGAGCCGCTGCATGATGGCGCTCGCGAGGGACGTTTCCCTGCCATTACGTCCAGCATGACTTTGATTTCACTAGGACACTCGTAGAATGGGATCTTCCCCGTCAGAATCTAATCATCTGTGAGCATTGTCGCTTGTTTCAAGTAATCACTGCTCATCCGCACCTCGTAGCATACACACGCAAAGGCATAGATATCCGTGTGAAATGTTTTACGGCCGTTCAACTCGGGCTCCACAAGTTCAGGTGCCTGATAGCGAACTGTACCCGCCCGACTGATGGTTGTTGAACTGGATAATCGTAGAGTCATGGCGTTGATGATAATGGCCAGCCCAAAATCGGCAATGCAGGCTCGTCCAGAAGGTGTTACCAAAATATTGATCTGAAATCTGTCAATACTTCTGCTAATTCTGAACAACAGGGAATTTCGCACTCCTTTCAAATCCCCATGAACGGTTGCTTGTTTATGCAAATATTCCAGCCCCAGAGCAACATCCATTATCTAAAACAATCAGGCTCAACGGAACGAAATTTGATTCAGCATACCATGGAAATTCTATGCTCCTGGTCAACTGAGTTTGCCCTCAGATATTCCATGATGTTGCCGTCATCCATCCAGGGAGAAATAAGACACAACCTCTCCTCGATAAAATAAAGGCCAAAGAATGGTAAAAGATTTGGGTGGCAAAGCTGGCGCCAAATCAGCGCCTCCGATCCGAACTCCTGTAGAAAGCTTGTAAACACTATTGGTTGTAGGAGTTTGTCAGAATTGCCTTAATCACGAGCTGAATGTCGTCCTTCTGGAATATCCGCATCATCTTAATGCAGACACGTTGTCCTCGAAGTAAACCTCTCCAGATATCACCGTATCCTCCTCCTGCAACTTGTTTGCCTATTTTCTGCAACCCAGTGAGGGAGAAGCAACGAGGATATAGGCCCGAGGTACGAGATAGCCGTAACATGAGTTTGAATAAGAGGGGTCGGATTTCTGAAAGGAGCTCTAGGTCTAAAAGCTATGGCAGGTCAGAAACCACAATGTCAGAGAGGGATGCATTCATTACATCTTGCAGAAAATCTAAAATCTCTTGTGCTTCAGGGCCACGACACAGCAAGAAATCTTTGTATATGACATGATCACGCAATGAACTGACAAGTTGCACGACCATGAAAAAGAGACTGTTGGTTACATGCAAGTTGAGATCACTGGCAAAGCTGTGGGTTGTCGCGAGTGAATTCAATGCCTTGGAATGTATTAGATTCTGTAAATATCAAATCATGTAACCACAATCACCTTCAGTGGGGTAAATCTCATGTCATTCAATAAAGTTTGAAAGTCTGAACGGTACTCAGAGAGTAATTTGAAAACGGAGTTATGTTTGAGCTTTGATACTGCTTTGGCAGGCAATATTCTATTGAAATACAGCATGAGCACTGAGAAATCTATCACAGCGATTTCGAGACATACAAGCAGAGGGGCACGACCCGCATTGCTGGATAGAAAGCATACAGCGGCTGTATACCCTGCCGCTGGGACTCAGTGCTAAGTAAGTCTGGAGTCAAAGTGATACTGACCTCATGAGAATCATAAATATAAGACATCCAGTTCAGCTGCTCTAAAACGGATAATCCGACAGGTATATGCCAAATCCTGTTGCACTTATCGTGCATTTGCCTGTCGAACCATTTGTCCAACCGCTGGTCCAATCCCGTTGGATTCCAAAATTCTTTGTGTGGGGTATTGTCCAAGTCTGTCATGCACAGTGTCACCGGAGCAGGTCGGTGAGCAATTTGGAGAATATCAGTCCAAGGTGTAGAACTGAGTTCCAACTTGAAGGTCTCCAATACTATTGAAGGCATGGTCAATGAGGCTGAGCACGCAAGATACCAGGCACAGATACGCAATAGAGGATCATGATGGACACTGGGACAATCTGTTACGCTTGTAATCATCATGATTTTTGCCCAAGTGCTACAATCAATTTCCTTCGCACATTGGTACCAGTATTCCCTGAAAACTCCAATTTTGAATTGATGTCGTGACCAAAAAAGGAGATCTTGATCTGTAATGTCCCATATCAAGATGTCTTTTGTATGTCTATTATGAAGAAGAGACAGAAATGTCTCGATGCGTTCCAATTTTGATGTGTTGGGCTTCATCTGGCAGAACAAGACCCAGAGAATACTTGGCCAAGCCGGTGCAAACATCTGAAAAAGAAGGGAGTGCAGCACCCCTGGAAACCCCATTGTGCGTGAAGGAGGTGGAGAACATTTGGCCAATCTCCTATCAACCATTCAGAACATTAACATCTCGAAGGTTAATGAAACTCACGTTTTAAGGCAGCTGCAGGGACACCCCCAGGGCATCAATGCCAAATAAGTTGGTGGGTATACATGCATCACAGTCTGTAACCACAGATCAAGAATGGCCGGCGAGCAGCCTGAGCGGCATGCATTTGTTGTGTGGAGAACCTGGCTAGGAAGACTGCTGCATCGTTCCCAGGATTGTATTGCGTTCGAGACATTGAAACATGGCGAATCATTGATACAATGACAGACGACAACAAATAGCCACGTTATGCATCGAAGACGAGTAGGCACGTCTAAGTGTGCTAGTCTTCCCACTTGCTTCATGCCATGGTTCGTGTTACATCTGTCGAGAAGTTTGTCGGCAAGATGATACGGAAATTTTGTGTCAGCCGGGCGTAACAGGTATACAGCATCGGACGAGTGGTGTTGAAGCTCGGTCGCATCTTGTTCTTCGAATAGCCACAGATTTTCGTCTGGATCTAGGACTAGATGCCAAAATTTGGCGAGCATATTCGAATTCTGGGCGGACCAGGCAGGTCCAAGTGCGCTGAACACGCCACAGGAATTGAGAATGTCTAGAGCGAAGCGAATATGGTTGATATATCGCTTCATTCCTCCAGCTAAGGAAAATTCAGGACCGTCGTCGGGATCGATGATAGATGGAGGCTTCTGGCCGTCCGACAGCGAAGACAGATTTTCCTCCGCTAGGGGATTGAGCTGTAACCATCCGAATGAAGGATACGGACTAGTTCGTATGGCCGTGTTCTGGACTAAAGTCAATAACAGCCCGGAATGAGCAATGTGGGTACAAAAACTGACGTTTTCCAACGTGGACGACATCCAAGGGCGATTAAACTGGACACCTTAGACCAGGTTTGCGAGATTTATCGTTTTTTTCCCCTGTGTATCGCGCGGGCGCCGAGGTGTTATAAGTTTGTGAGGTCTGTACAGCCTTTTGGCGCTCAGAGGGAACGAGGCATACAGCAGTTGACGGGCGCTTGGTCAAGCCGTACATGCTGTCAAGGAGGATGCATAGTCGAATACAATGGTTGGACAGGCATGGGACACGGCGGTTCTCATATGACCACAGTGGAGGGTTGAGTGGGTATAGTTTCATTTGAGAAACTACTGGTATGAGAAAATGTACGTTATACAACTTCGAAGGGCTGAGCAAAATCGAGCTAGCGAATGGAAAACAACTCACATGAGTTCACGATGGCTCGAGGGTCATACACACGCCGGGCACCCCAAGATCCGCAGCCGTACCCCACATTATCCTCCGCGCCACTGGGCCTTGTGCCCAAGCAGAATACGGATCCCCCCCTTCCCCATCTACCCCCACCGATGACGTCTACTCGCCCCCAACACCAGTCATCGAGGCGGGGAAGGGACGAACGTACGCATATACGAGTGCGCACATCATTTCCCTCCGACCCAGCCTGTGAGATTTCACCAGCACCCCTCCATCTCCTTCCCTACCTCCCCCTCCCCCTCCTCTTCCACCACGACCACCTCTTCCTCCCGACACTCCCCCTCCCCCTCCAACCGCCTATGAAAAGGGAGGGCGAATCGAAGGCGGAGCACGGGCAGGGAAGAGACAGCTTAGATGGCGGATCGTGCGCTGCAGCGGGAGAGATATTGGGGGCAGTGCAGCGTGATTCTCAAGCGCGAGATCTCGGCTTTCGTGACGGTGTGGGTCTCATGTAGTCGAGCGATGGATAGATGGAGGAGCGGAGGGTGGGATGCGCAGGCGCGGCGTATGGGGGCGGAGGCGAAGCTGACAAGGGGTAGACGTAGACGAGATTGAGGGGGAAGATGCAGACTTGGTCCTTAGCCGCTCCATCCCGTGCATGACGGTAAGCACGTACTTGCGCAGAGCCGAGCGAAAGGGAACACGAGTGGAGCTGTCCCCCGTCATCCGCTTCTGCACCGGCGCCCACCTGACACTGTATTGCTGCTCTACCACCACCACCAGCTCGCTCTTCCTCTCACCGTCTTCAGATTCGCAGTAACACCATCGCTTCCTCCTCTACCTCCTCCCCGGTTCCTTCATCTTCACATCCAATACCGCCATTCTCCGATATCGACCGACCGACGGCGTCCGCGCCGTACGAGCGCGAGCGCATATCGCGCTACCACAGTGTCTTCCCTGCGCCTTGTACGACGTGCGGTGAGACGAGCGCGGACAGCCGACATGCAGGTCGAAGAGACGAGTGGAAGGATGGCGATGGGGGTTGGGATTCGACGACAGCTTGATGCGGTGCGTCTACCCTAGCGCATTGGAAGCTCCGCAAGACGAAAACGACGTCGCAGGGAGAGGCGACGACGACCTCGGAGGACGCCGAGGAAGCGCGGCACAAGACGACGTTCTTGTGCTTGATTTGAAGCCAGGCGGATTTGGGGGTGGTGCGTATTCGGGAGGGGTGAGA